>QFDD01008190.1:0-12272 GCA_006871305.1 Vachellia collinsii | reverse complement strand
TCTCAGGCATTGAAAGTCACAGACTCATAGCTTCAAAGTTCAGTTCATCGTCCTTCACACTCACTTTCATTTTCTTTTTTTGTTTTTTTGGGCCTCTATTTGGGTTTCTACAATTTGTTGTGCCTGTAAATGTTTAGACAATTTTGGAAAGGAAAAGGATTGATTGTTACCTTCTTTGATGAAAGGGGGGAATTCTGCACGGGTTCCCCATAACCCGTGAAGACCGCCCGTTTTGCTCGTACATGTTTTCACGGGGCAAAACGGGTTATACCAAGATTACGAGGCACCCTGTACCAATGGTATGATAAACAAGTGAGCTGCAGATTATGTCACAGGGCAGCCCTGCCTGCCCATTGCTCACCTCTAATGGAGAGCAAGAGCTAGGAGCTAATATGGAAATGGCCGGGAGCCTTATAAGTTTGTACTTTCATGTGGCTCGTCTTTAATAATAAACTCCTCACTAATCAAGAACGGACCAGGTGGCATATGACAACTATCGACTTGTGCTCCATCTGTGGTAGGATAACCGAGGAGATTGACCACGTTCTTCGCATGTGTCAACTTACAGCATCTTGTTGGAGCCTTGTCATCCCTTCACAACACCTTGCTGCATTCAGGAACTTTGACTTCCAAGAATGGTTCATTACCAATCTCACTCCTGACCAGAGTAGACCTTCTTGGCACATTTTCTTTGGCATATTCTACTGGAAGCTTTGGAGTGCTCGTAACTCAATCCTATTAATGAGGATGATCTCTAGAAGCCGATTAGTGAGTTTGTCTCCCCAAATGGACATTGGAGGTGGCAAGCCTTCAAAAACCTTCTTCCTCCTAATCGGATAAAGCTAATTGCAAAAGTCACTCCTCCAACTATGACTGATTCTCTGGATACTTGTTTCTGGTCATGCACCCCCATAAAGGAGTTTACTATAAGCTCAGCATACCTTTTGCTGAAGGAGAGTCAATTTCATGAGGATAGCAAGAGCTAGGAGCTAATATGGAAATGGCCAGGAGCCCAACGAGTCTGTACTTCCTTGTGGCTTGTCTTTAATAATAAACTCCTCACTAATCAAGAACGGGCCAGGAGGCATATGACAACTATTGACTTGTGCTCCATCTGTGGTAGGAGAACCAAGGATATTGACCACGTTCTTCACGTGTGTCACCTTGCAACATCTTGTTGGAGCCTTGTCATCCCTTAACAACACCTTGCTGCATTCAGGATCTTTGACTTCCAGGAATGGTTCATTACCAATCTCACTCCCGACCAGAGTAGACCTTCTTGGCACATTTTCTTTGGCATACTCTACTGGAAGCTTTGGAGTGCTCGTAACTCAATCCTATTCACCCAAGCAAAATTCAAGGGATTTGTATTATTAATGAGGTTCTGTCCTTAATTGAGCATACTATCACGACAACAAACCCCCTTAGATTGCTAGCTTAGGATAGCTTTTACTTGATGTTTACTGTATTTCTGTTGCCTTCTATTTTGGTACATAAATTTTGTTTGAATATAATTACTTTTCAACTCAAAATAAAAATACTAACATTAAATATAGATAAAATTGAAAAGTTATTGAATTGTAATGTAATATTAATAAGTGCTAAAGTTTCCATAAAACATGTTGAAAATCACTTATAAATAAGATTAGAGAAGTACTCATAAACTTTATAGGTTGTATAACTAGGAATTCATAGAAATTGAAAAAAAATTTATTAAATTAAGAATAAGATTTAGGTCAATTTATTTAGTTTCAGTCGTTAATATAAGAATCAATTGACTTTTGTTTGAAATATTAAAGAAGTTAAATACATAGCTTAAAAATATTTATTTATATACATAATTACATTGTATATTAATTTATAAATCAAGTAAATTAGTTTAGAGAAAAATAATAAATATAAATATTCTTAAATAGTTATTTAATTTTTTCAATTTATTTATAAAATTAAGTTAACTAATTATTACTTGTATCAGTATTTTTTTTTCTTTTCTTTTTGTTTTTTTTTGCCAGAAGGGCAGAGGGTAATATAAGCTTTACAATTTAAACAAATAATTTTGAATTTTAAAATTAAAAATGACAAAATTGCTTTAACAAAAATCAATGCTGGCAACAAAAAAAAACTGCTGGAACTATTAATCAGTAATCACCATCAGATCCTGCATCGCCGTCTTCCTTCTGTTTGCGGAGCTTCCTCCACTTCGCAGACTCTCTCTTTACTCTCCCTCTCCTAACCAACTTCCTCTGGCAACCTCTCATGGCAAACTCAGAAGGAGAGAATCAACTTCCATTTCCTCCAATCCCAAAAAATGGCCTCAATACGCAGAATTTTTCCGATGACAATGATGAAGAAGACGACCCTGAGGAAGTCGAGGATGATGAAGACAATGACGACAAGGATCTTCCTGCTCGAGTCCATGATGTGCTGATAAGGGGGAATACGAAAACCAAGGATTGGGTGATTGAGGCCGAGGTGGAGGAGATAAAGACCGCCACAACCATGCTAGAGCTGGTAAAAGCGGCCAGAATTGCCAATGCGAAGCTTCATAGCCTCCAGATTTTTGATGCGGTCAATATTAAGCTTGAGCCAGGACCGCCAGAGTTGGCTGGCACTGCCAATGTCATCATTGAGGTCTCAGAGACCAATAGCAAACCTTCTGGTGAAGTCGGCGTTTATTCAAAACCCGCGGTATAGTCAATTTCTCTCCTTGTTAGACGCTATTTCGAGTTTGAATGGTTTTTGTGTGGTTCAATTTGCAGTTCATGGATTACTGGAGAGTTGTTAACTGTGGCTTTTGGCTGCTGACTGCTGAGAAGTCAGAAGTAAATGAATTGAAGATTTAAACTGATTTACTAATTGATGGTTGTCAATATGTCATGCAAGATATTAGTCTGATTTTAAGCATTATAAAGAAATATACAGTATGTGGACTTTGTAGGCACAAATAAATTGACATGTCTAACATTGTAAAAATTTATGTTTTCATCAGCAATCATGTTTGTTGTCTAACATATAACCCGGGAATCCCCCCAAAAGCACTTGAAAAAAGCATTTTTACACATGCTAAGACAAAACTCCTCTGACATTTTTATTTCAAACACCGTAAATTCACTTTAAAATGGCTATGAAAATTTCAGGTTTGAACTGGATAGCAGATTTGGATGCCAGTGATTTGTCCAACATGATCATTCTAGGATTAAGAAGCGTCATTTGATGGATTAGAAGTCATGTTTTGAATGGCAATTTGATGGCTAGGAGCGCCATTGATGCCCTTTTATCTTCACCTATTTGTTCAACTGGTACTTATGTGTTCTGAGAGGTTTCAGTTAAGTTTCAGAAAGCAGCAACTCTTGCCCTTGTGCAGTCCTTGTCATCTTTTAGTGAGACCTTCGATTATTCTCTTTAGATGCATACAACTCCCTGATTTTTGAGGAATGAGGGTTTTAACGGTGTTGGACGATTTTTTGACTTGATGACCTTTTAGTGTTAACGCAACTGGATGGTAGCTGTGATACAGCCTATTAATGTATTGCAACACAGAAAATCACTTGTTGTGTATTCTTAGCTGTTAGTAGTATGGTTGTAGATGAGCTGGAATAATGTGTTGCAGTGTTACTTATGTTTTACCTGTTGCAGACTATTTGGCTTGAAAGAAGTATTTCAAGGAATTATTTTATAATGGATATTAGAATAAATTCCAAATACCTTATCTACTTGTAAGTTGTAACTGCACTTTGATTTGGGTTCCCATAAGTGAATGTTTCAGTGGCCTTATGTACTTCAATCCTCTAAGAAAGAAAATATGAAAGAAAGAAAGTGTATGTGCCACATCTTTTTCTGTGGCTTGCTAGGATTTTGATGACTTTGCCAAGTTAGGGCACAGATATTTAATATTTTCATTGCCGGTAGACTGTAGTGTATTCATCATGCACAGATCTGACAGTGTTTGCATGACTTTGCTTTTCCTATTCTTACTGAGTGTTAATACTTGACAAGTGAATCTGATGTTCTTCTTTCTCTCTTCCTTCTGAATAAATTCTATGATGCTTTGCAGGCTAGTTCTTGGTCTCTTGAAGGTGCTCTAAAGTTCAAAAACGTGTTAGGCTATGGTGATCTGTGGGATGGTTCCCTGGCATATGGTCCTAATCAAACTTCAGAGGTGAGTGTTGGGGTGTTTGTGCCTCGATTGAAAGGATTATTAACCCCTGTTTTGGCACGAGCATTCACGCATTCACAAGATTGGCAAGAGCATTCTTCATACAAAGAGCGATCATCTGGCATTTCTCTTGGTTTATTCTCAACAAAGCACCATGACTTAGTATACAATCTTGGATGGCGTACCATAACAGATCCATCACAGATGTCATCGAGACCTATTAGGAGGCAGATTGGACATGGTTTATTGTCATCTTTGAAATATACATTTAAGGTTGACCAGAGGAACTCACCAGTTAGGCCTACAAAAGGATATGCTTTTCTTTCTACAACTCAATTAGGTGGCCTTTCACCGGATCAGAGGAGCTTGCAGTTTCTACGTCAGGTGTGATTGTTTTTTTTTCCTTTTATACCTCCATTCTTCAGCTGCTGTGCAATTGAATATGTTGTGAACAAAACGTTATAATCTCACACAATTATCAGTAGAATCTCCATATTGATGCAGATCACGTTTTGAACAGAAATGATGAAATTAACGAGTCTACAGTTAAGATTAAGACTCTAAGTGATTTTCAGCGTGGAGGAGTAATATAATTAATTCATTTGGTCCCGGAGAATTTGATATTATTACTTCTTGAGAGAGAGAAATTTTTCCTTCAAGTATCTCGTGATATAAATATGTCTGTATTCTCAGTGTCTCCTGGGCTGCATTTGCTATCATCGTGACAAGTTTGGACCTCGGGTAGTATGAGAGGAAATTAAAATTTATAAAACCTTTCACTAAGAATTGAAGTCAAGTTCTTCCACTGCCGACAAATAATTGATTATATCATGTCATTGGTCATCAATATAGCTAGCACATATTACTTGTTTCTCTCCTACTTTTCAAGGGCCTAGGGCCTATGTTTTCTTCCAATATTTTTATGTTTTAAAAAGTACTCTTTTTTCTTTCTTGTGTGTTTTTCTTGTTTCTCCCCCCTATCATCATCTAGGGTTTTAGCCCGCCACCCCATCATTATCTTTAACTTTCTTTTGATGGTAGCTTGTTTTCTTTTGTTCATTGTTTTTAATAGCATGCTTCTTGTGACAATTAAGCCATTGTCTGGAGCAGTAGATGTAGGCCTGAGAAAACTCATCGGACAATGTTAAAAGGAAGTTAATGATCAAAGTTAATCCAAAAAAGGGTTAGTGATTAAAGGAAGGTACTTCCTACAATATGCGACTGTGAGCCTATGATTGCTTGACTCAGGTTTTATGTGGCAGGGGAATCATTCATCATTTTTGCCATTGCTCTTCCTCTGTAGTTATAAGATAAGTCATGGTAGTTTGACCCAGAAGAAAAAAAGCCATGGGTAGTGCTGTTATTCGATTTTATCTACATGGTAGTTTGAAGAGTTTAACTAATTGTAAACTATCCCTTAATCCCTTTTGCTGTTATTGCTTACCTTTTCATATGTTGGGCAGTGTTTTGGTGGTTGGATGGGTATATCATATTTTAACAATGTGATTAAATTGTTAGTTAATCACAACCTGCTAAGGAAATATGTGCATGTTACATCCTTGGCAAATATGTTTAAAACAAACTTGCTGTAATAAACCTCATATGCAAAGTAATTTTTCTTTTTTAATTTTATTTTATGTATTTATTTATTTATTTTTGAGTAACTCTTCTCTCCCTCATGTAATGCAGGAGTTTGATGTTCGATATGCCATTCCTTTTGGGTTTTTCCATACTGCGCTTAACCTTGGGACCTCTGCTGGTGTCATTTTCCCATGGGGCCATGGGTTCTTAAACAAGCCTTCTCCCCTACCAGAGAGGTTTTTCTTGGGTGGTGATTTCTCTCCTGTTTGCTCCCTAGGAGGGCCAACAACATTATGGGGGTTCAGGACAAGGGCATTAGGCCCTAGTGAACCACGAAGACAAAGTAGAGATGGAAAAGGTGATGACAATGTCAATTCCTCTGGAAGGGACTTCGTTGGAGGAGATCTTTCAGTTACTGCTTTTGCAGACCTCTCTTTTGATATTCCAATCGGTTTGTTAAGGGAACTTGGAATCCATGGACATGTTTTTGCTGGTGCTGGGAATATTGCCAAGTTAGCTGAGAATGAGTACAGGAATTTCTCTCCTAAAAAATTTTTGAATTCATTTCGAGCATCTGTGGGATGTGGAATTGTTATTCCAACTAAAGTTTTTCGCCTAGAGGTTAGTTTCTGTTATTTCATTTGTATAATCATATGAATCAAGCACTGGTCAGAGTGAGACTAACCAAAAATTGGTGGAGATTGGATGTTAATGATCGACGAAATCATGTGGGGACTTTGGGTTAACCTAATATATTTTGTTTGGAGTATATAAACTACGGAAAGGAATAAAAGCGCTCTCTTTATTTTCATGCTTCCCATTGGGGATTAGACGTTCTGAGAGTGACCTAGTATTTGCTTATAAATTTGTAATATTATTCGCCTGAAATTATGATTGAAGACATTATCGTGTTATATTGCATTGTCTGAATTAATTAGTTATGTTCTAGGTAAACAATATGTTGTAATGGTAAGAGTAAGACTGGCATTGTTTCTTTTCTTCTCTGACGTGCTTCACACTTTTTCAGGGTAACTTCTATTACATACTCAGGCAGCACGAGCATGATCGTGGAAGGACTGGTTTTGGGTTTAGCATATCGGTTCCTTCATAGAGGTTTACAGTTTAGTTGGTACTGACTCGGCAATCTGGGGATCACACACAACACAATAAAGCCATTGGACTTCATTTTTGGGATTTTCTTTGGAGCTTTTCTTTCAGACTGTGTCCCGGGATGATCTTTCAAAAAATTTTGTCTCGTTTTAATTCAGATTGAAATATTAGTCGGGGTATTGTTTTGGGATCGATGGTTTTCAAAGGTTAACGGTTTGGAGGACAGCTTTGAAAATATCCATGTTAGTCCCGCGAATTGGAGCCATGGCTATCTATAAAATCTTAAATCTCACTTTTGTGAATGTGACAATTCTAGCATGGACCTTGACCTTGAGTGTACGTAACACAATGATGTAAAGATCAGTTGTAATCGTTGATTCCTACTCAAGCATTAGGAATCTGAATGCATTCTGATTCTGATATGGCTCTCTAGTCGACAGTCCTATTCTAGTCTTTTATTTTCCCAGCTTCATATACCTTTTAGCTTTGTCGTGAATGCTTGTTCTTGATTAAGTTAAGTTTACCGACGGAATGATGCAGATGAGAACAGAAGAACAGACATAAAGAAGATGCAAACATGCAGGCATATAATATAGCGTGCGCTCAAGTATTCTAAACGGAAACAAAGGCAATTTGAGGGTAGAGACAGCATTCTAAGACAATTTCACCGTGCGTGACCAATGACGACGACGAGGGTGTTAGTTAGATCAAAGGCAAGTGACAATAAATGACCAGAAAACATAAACATGTTCCCAAATAAGCTCAGTATTTGCCTAACTGAATAATCATCTTACATATATAAACACACACAAAATAACAGCATGCAAGATTTTTTCTATATAATTATCTGATTGGATTAAATTCAAACAATATCAAACCCAATTGAGAATAACTCTTCTGAAGCATTTTTTGCATTTACATAAATTCAAATTCAAAACTCCGTATTTACACGAGTGAAGTCCCTTCCACTATGATCGGTGCCAGCCAGTACAAGCAAGGTGTAGGGGCAGTGTTTGTGGAGCATGATCCTCGAGGGCAAACTTGGATGGATCCGAGCAAGTCGGTGAAGAAAATCACAGGTGGGACCCATCTCCACCACCCCTGTCCCACAGCATTGAGCATCCTTGGAGTGTTTGCTAAACCCTTCACAATCCAAAATCAACAACACGTGCACAAGCACACAACATGGGTTTAAGACAGATTTTCGACTGAACACGATCTTTCATTCTGTCATGTCAAATGTATACTTCCAATAATAACTTTCAGGTATGAGGGCTTCGTCTAGGTTAGCGAATGAAATTTCACATTCGAATTAATATATAGTTCTAATCGTTACAACAAGAGAGGGGCATCCTGCACTTACATGAAATTTTTAGACGTATAAATGAGACCTTGCTTGCAAGAAGAGGATAGCCCACATGGGGGAAGTAAATTCATTTTTCTTTTTTGCAGCCATACAAAATTGATTAATTAGTTTGTTTTATTCGTTAGCAGCTTAATTTGCTATATGACTGTTGATCTATGTTGAAAAGTTAATTAACCTCTTTGAAATTCTCTCTTCATTTTTCTAGCTGCGTCTACTGAAGCTGTTTAAATATGGATCAAACACTGTGAATTAGAGGGATAACAAGTAAGACCCAACCGCTGAAACTTAAGGAGTAAAGTAACGTTCGTCTGAAATCTGGTAAAAAAAAGGGGCAGGAAAAAAAAACACACACACACACACTCAGAGATCATTGTGGATGTATACATGCAGAATAATTAAATAATACCTGAATGAAGGACTTGGGTTTTGAATAAGAAAATTGTGGACTGGAAATGTCATTATAATGAATTTCCCTCAGGGGTAACAAATATTCATCATACATCACGTCATTATTGGTCCTAACATCGAGCACAAATAGCAGAGATTTCGTAATGATACTTGCTGCTTCATCTTCTCCAGCTTCTTTACTTATCATCATCGTTGTCACAACCTCCTCAAACAACTTGTAAACTGCCTGGACATCTCCCTTAAAACTTCTGTGCTCATCCCTGAAGTGGCGGACCCAAAACAAATAATCCCAGTGAGCAAATCACGCTCAGAGAACACGTTTGGGCCCAAATAAACAGAAAATTAAATAGATACTTGAGCCCTAGAATATGAACCAATAATAAGTGATCGTTGTTGCCTGAGCAGTCAATGGTGGAGTACAGAAGAGAAAGTAAGGAGAAAGCCAAAGAGATTATGAGAAGGAAGAGGGAGGAGGAGGACGTGGTTGTTGTGAAAGCCATAACTGTTGTGAGTGTAGCTGAGGCTAATAATAATTCGGGTTTATAATTTGCAGAAGGGGGTGTGGATATGACATTTTTTAAGTATTGATAATAATTTGGTGGGAAATGAAGAGTTTGTGTTTGTTGAGACACTCGATCGTCTTACGTACGTGCATGTTAGTTGCTTTCCACGTGGAAGAACGTGTTTGTGTGTATATTGGAACCCGGGGTTAGGCTACACGCTAAGATTTCATATCTAAAATATTAATTGGTAGATAAAAAGAAAATCACTTCTAATTCTCTCAACTCAAAACCATGGTTAGGGTATTAATAGATTTTGCAGAATAGCTTTTTAAAAAATCATGGTTTTCACTATCAAACCATGATTTTAAAGATTAAAAGTTATTCTAAAAAATCTGAAAATGTTTGTATAATTCATATAAAACCATGGTTTTGAATCCAAAATTGATTTTATAATATTTTGGCATGTTTGGCAAGGCATTTGCCAAACCATGGTTTTAGGAGTCAAAACTAATTCTACAAGAGTTGCCAAATATGCTGTTAGAGAATATTTGTATGACTCATATAAAATCATGACTTTAAGAGTTAAAAGTTATTCAATATTTTTAAGACATGTTTATCTACCCCCTCTTTGAAACCATGGTTTTGGGGCCAAATAGTCCCAAAACCATGGTTTCAAACCTACACCCAAACATTCTCATATAAGAGTCAAATTGATTTTTTTAGGAAATTAAGAAAGCTAACTATATTACTTTAAAGTATTTATAAGTATAATTTTTATTGTATTGCTATAAAGCTAGTAATGTTATATGGTAGTGAATATTGAGCTTTAAAGGGACAACATAACATAAAGTAGGAGTAACTGAGATAAGGATGTTAAGATGGATATGTGATCGTACTAGAATGGATAGGATTTGTAATAATCAAATTCAATAATAAGTTGAAATAACAGCTATTGAGAAGAAAATAGTAAAAAATCATTTTTAGTGGTCTAAACATATGCAAAGAAGATCATTGGAGGCACCAGTAAGGAAAGTTGATCAAGCAGTGTTGAGTTCTTTAAAAAATGGTAGAGGAAGACCAAAACACACTTTCAAATATGTTATAGAAAGAGATCTCTTAGTATATTTAGAGATATAGTTTATGATAGAGTATAATGGTATTGTGTAATCCATATAGCCAACTTCACATTGTAGGATAAAACTTTATTGTTACTTTTATTGTAATTTGTATAATTTATAAACAGATATATAACTAACGATACATATAAATAAATATGTTTTAATAATTTATTTAGCTTTATTAGCCTCCCACAGAAATCAATTGGCTATCATCTTCAGGGTGAGAGGTTGTATAATATTTTTTTCATTTGTTTGATCGATATAAACGTAGGAACACGCACTTCCTTATCTCTATAGTAATACTCCTAGAAAGGCAAGTGTCATTTTTTATTCTTTTCTATTCAAATATTTCACATATTTCTATGCATTTCATTATTCTCAGTAAAACCAAACCAAGATTAAAGTTTGACAATTATAATCGAAGAAAAACAATGCTTAACGTTAATATTTGATTTTTAGAGAGTCTTTCAAATACAATTACTATGACGTTCCCAAAGATATGTATGGGATATTTTTCTAGATTTGTATTTCTTCTCTCTACTCCCTTTCGTCTCCATCCACCATCAATTTTTGAATAATAATTCAAATCTAGTCTCAATACTTTAGTGCAGTTTTATTTCTTAATGCAGCTTTCATTACAAGAAAGAAAAATTACTCTGCGGATCCTATAAATGTAAAAGTTTGTCCCTTCACCTCCAATTCCTACTGCACAGAATTAGATGATTAAGTCCCCTTCGTCTTATTTGGAAACAAATGACTTATATTGTACACAATTTAATTAAAAAAAAATCTCTTGTCATTCTCATGAACACACGCGCGCACACAGCGTGTGTGTGCGCGCGTGTGTCTATAAGAGTCAATTTTCTATATATACGAAATAACCTAATAAATGCCAAAGTAGTTTTGAAGATAAACATGATAGAGTCCCTTGTCACTACTCAACCATGCTCTTCTCCCCATGTCCCACTGGTTTAATTGAAGAAGGAAATAGACAAGCACGAAATGATTTTAACCTGTTTGAATACATTTTTTTTTATAAAAATTAAGTTTTGGGGGGTACTTTTATTAGAACCAAAAATTCAAGTGAACAAACACAACTCCGTGTGAAATTTGTAAAGCCGTACGATTTAACAAACATTTAAAATGTTTGTTTGTTGTTAAAAAAACTTTATTTGAACATGCGTGATTAAAAAGTAAAACACTGAAATTCATGTTTTTGAATCAAACCGCATCTTAATAAGTTACCAGTACTTCTAATTACGTTAACTATAAAAAAAAATGTTTATTTAGCTAGCACATATGCATCGTCGTGTTAGAAGCAACTCGGGTTCACAGCATTATACTAAATGTGTCTATATGTGGATAACTTTCTCAATAACTTTTTTACGTTATTTTAAAACTTTGCCACTAGGAGATATTCCTCTGTATGTATGTAATGTAAGAGTTTCTTAATTAATAGATATGATACGATGACTCTAAAATACCTTTTATGTAACATCATAATATACATATTTGTTCATAACCTGGGTATGTCAATTTGAAGACATGACAAAATACCAGAAATCCAGTGAGTTAGGATCTTACATATTTTTTTCATAATTTCAAATTTAACACGTTGTGGGGGCATTAAACGTAATATGTCCACTTTTTAGCAAGTAACAAAATAAATAGGGGCCAGCATAGTGGGACTCATGATCTCCAATCATTCCTGGGTCGGCCCATTCTGCTGAAGGGGATTATGGGGGATGACCATTCCCTGCCGTGGCGCGTGTTCATCACTGACCGTTGAAATGACGCGGGAAGGGGGAGTGGAATGGGGAGGCGCGTGGGAGACGTGGGGAGGGAAAAGGACGCGCATTAAAGAGAGTGGGGCCTAGAGGAGAGAGTTGGAAGATGAATGGGGAGAGAGAGAGGGAGAGAGGGAGAGGGAGAGGGAAACAAAGCATTATGAGGTTACATCTCTTTCCAATCAAACGTGTGAAGATGACATTTATCTTCCCCTCTTTTATCATTTCACTCCAATCAAAAAT
>QFDD01008189.1:0-10023 GCA_006871305.1 Vachellia collinsii | reverse complement strand
TAAATAATTGTAAAATTGCATATTCATATAAAAATTTAATGATTTGACTTACATATATAAAAAAACCCTTCATTCCCTGCCCTATAAATAGGACCAGAGTAGTAGTATAATATTAGAATTCAATGTGGTTAATTAAAGTAATATTGAAAATTATATGAATTTGTGAAAAATTTAATAATTTTAATTGTTTTAATTTTTATGGGTAGGTATCACTTAATTAAAAGTCACTTATATTCAAGGAGTGTTAATTATTGATTTAGTTATTTTTAAAAATGAATTAATTAATAATTAATGATGGGTTTAGATGATGATGATGATGAAGATAATGGGCATGTATGCATGTATGTCCGTGCAAGGATGTATGTATATAAATAGCGGCATGGGATGGAGAGTAGCAGTGTGGTGGAAGCTAAGATGACGTGACAATGAGACTCTAAATATCATCGCCACGTATGATCCCATTCCAAAGCTTCTCCCTTCTCAGCCCTCATAAAGATCTTCTCTTTTTCTCTCTCCTCCTCCTCCACCAGACCACCACCACCTCTCAATCTTCAACCAAATATTTCATGCGCCATCCCCAATATTTTCCTGCCCTCAAATCACTCCTAATTTTTTCCCCTCTTTCCATTTTCCGGATTCTCCGTCTGTTCTCCGAAATTTCACTTTGACCACGGATCAGTTCTGCAAACTTCAACTGCACTGGTATTTATTTATTTGTTTATTTTTTTAATTTTTGTTCCCCAGTTTTTGTTGCATTTTTTTTTTCTGGTGGGCGGATTGTTTGTTCTTCGTTTTGATTCTTCCTTCGAAGGTGTTTTATGGTTATTGTTGTATTTTTTTTTTTTTTTGGTTTTCTCTCTGGGGTTAATCTGAGCTTTGCTGAGATATTTGCGTGAGTATTTTCGTTGTGTGTTGAGTTTTTGGAGGTTATTTTTCAACTGTTTGAGAATTTCCTCATTCCCCATGGAGTTTTGTTGTCATTCTCTGTTTCTTTTGTTCGGCTTGGGTATTCTTGTTGGGCTCTGTCTCAGTTATTTATCTCCTAACTGATTTTGATATTTTGAAAACAAAAAGTAATCCATTTAGTTTTTCTGGGTTTACAGTGAAACCAAACTTGCGAAATCACAAGTGGAGGGGCTCAGTCTGTCGAGCAATATACTTTTTTGTAGTAAGCTGCTGCAATTTTCAGGGAGATGCATTTTGCTGCGTTCTCATTTGGTTTTATTTATTTTTGGTTTCAAAATGTTTTTAGAGTTTGATTTGGACTTTTTGTTTGTAAATGCTAAGGTAAAAATATCTGTGCATCCTGAACGGGGAATGTTGAATTGAAGCTGGTTGATGCTCGACTTTGGGTAGTTGGTTTTGATATTAAAGGCCTAAGGAAATAGCTTGGAAGTAGATATTTCCTTCAATGGCTGCTTCCAGTGAAAGGTGGATAGACCGCCTTCAGTTTTCTTCATTGTTCTGGCCTCCCCCACTGGATGGTCAGCAAAGAAAGGTATCTTGTTAATGCTTTCTCTTCTGAACTACTTTTATTCTTCGTCTAGGGTGGTGAAATATCAGTTGCACTATATTTTTTAGTAACCCTAAATCTGTGCATGTCTCTCTACGTAGAATAATATCTCAAGAGCTCAGTTATTTTGAAAGTTCTGCATGAATATTTTTGGGATAGATTGAATTAAAATGGTTTCATGTTTCTTGACATATTGTCACATGATTATAATTGTTTTGAATATTTTGAACTGAAAACAGAAATTCTGTTGTATTGTTTCTCAAGAAAAACAACATTTTCAAAATTACTTTTGTTACCTAAACCCTAAACTACATTTCAAAATGGAATAACCATTTCTATCTGGTGCTTCATTTTTCAGTTTTGTTGCATGTTTACTCATACTGAAATGATTAGATATGTATTCTGTCTATGTCATGGTCATGGACCAGTGGAGTCTTATTGATTATGTGGAATGTAAATATCATCAGGTCTATATTTATGAATTCTTTCATCTTCTGCTATTGAAAAGCTTTCATTTCCTAACTCTTGTGTCATTTATGTTTGCTTCTTCCTAGGATCAAATTGCTGCCTATGTTGAATGCTTTGTTCAGTTTACATCAGAACAATTTCCGGATGATATAGCTGAGGTATGCCAACTAAACCTTAGTTTATGGGAGAAAAATGAAATTGTAAAGGGAAAATATATACAAACTATCTCACATATTCGATGCAAGGAAATTTTAGTTCCCTTGGGACCTTATAAAGTGCAAGGGTTTTGTATCAGGTGCTAACTGGTTTGTATTTTTCTGACAGCTGATCCGAAACCGTTATCCTTCAAAGGAAATGCTCCTCTTTGATGATGTTTTGGGTATTTATGCTTAAACTCATGTTAGTTACATTATGGTTGATTCAATGTGAATGTTATTGCTTGGAATTTACTTCCGTTTTATGTACAATAATTTTTATCTTCATGATTTTCAGCTACTTTTGTCCTTCATCATCCAGAGCATGGGCATGCTGTTGTGCTTCCAATTATTTCTTGTATTATTGATGGTATACTAGTTTATGATAAGACTAGTCCTCCATTTGCTTCTTTCATATCCTTAGTCTGCCCAGAAAGTGAGGTATAACCCCTTGGCTGAAATCCTGAATTTCTTTAAGCTACTTGATTTATAGCCTGTATGTTTCTTGTTCGTGACATGTTGGAGTTTCTACAGAATGAATACTCTGAACAATGGGCACTGGCATGTGGTGAAATTTTGAGAATTTTAACTCATTACAATCGCCCCATATTTAAAATAGAAAGGCAACATAGTGAAATAGAAAGAAGCACCAGTGGCAGCCATGCAACGACAAGTAATGCTGTTGATGGTGAATCTAGCCATCATTCCACATCACAGGAGAAGAAGCCAATAAGACCTCTGTCTCCTTGGATCACTGACATGCTGCTGGCTGCACCCCTGGGAATTAGAAGTGATTATTTCCGGTGGTGAGTACTTTTATTAATATGAACTGACTTATGATTTTGTTTTTCTTCTTTTGGTAGATGATATAAATCATCCAGGTGAGTCTTGCCTGCAAAAATGATTAGTTTTAAGGAGGCAAAGGTAAATAAAGTCATTTAGGCTTTGTCATTTTGCATGTTAGGCATCATTAGGTTCTTCTTGTAGATTAAGCTTTATTATTCATAAAGTGTTTCTTTTTAGCTTTGATAAAGCTTTATCATGTTATTCTCAATTCTCATAGAGCAAACAACTATGAATTCTTTTATTAGTTTGGTTAAAATATTTATTTTCTCTGATTAAGTATGGGATTGGAGAGGGTTGTGTTGTTGGCTTCCATTTGGTGTTTATTTTATCCCATGTTTTTCTACTAAGGGGTATGCACCTCTATCAGATTTGGAGAGGTTAGGCCTTGTTGGAACATTCTTGATTCTTCTGCCTTTTCTGTTTCCTTTTTCCTTTTTCCCTTTTCCTTTTTTGAATAAATATTTTATAGAGTCTGGATGGAGTTATTCCGTATTTTTTTCCTGTTTTGTTAAATTCCTTATCTTCTTCTAATTGTAGTTCTCTCTCTTCTTGTTTTTTTTGGGTGAAAAACTGTCCTATATGGACAGACAGAATACTTTTGATAGATGTTTTGTTAGAAGAGATAAGTCATTATCATTTCAACGGTATTTGGGGTAGGCCAGGTATGTGGCCAAAGAATACTTGCAGGTTTGAAAGTGTGGCAGAAAGAATAGGACCCCACAGGATTATGAAACATGTGCAAGACAAAATATAAAAGAATGGATCTACGACAAGTGCTGAAAACCCATTCTATCCTGTCTCATTTCCATCTTGAGCTTAGCAAGCAATAAAATGATAAAAAGGAATCATTTGGACTCATGTTTATTAGTTTTAAGTAATTAAGCAGTAGCGTTATCCTTGGGTGGGGGTTGGATTGGATTTTAACTCTTTAATATTTAACTAATGAATTGGTTTAGGACTTGGATGTTCTATTGGTTTATTCTTGCAAAAAAGTAATTTGGTTAGACCAATTAGTTTAAAGTAATTATCGTACTTTTTTCACACAAATTTGATCAATGGCTTGCTTATCCTGGGGCGTTAAGTACACTTTGTTCAAATTTATATTTTCATTCATTGGCAGGTGCAGTGGTGTTATGGGTAAATATGCTGCTGGAGAACTCAAGCCGCCTGCAGCTGGTAAGTTAAATCCTGATTTTTTTATTTTTATTTTGTATAACATGCAGTTCTTTATGATTTCTTTATACAATAAATATGCACGTTTGATGACTTGGTGCAGTACAGAATAAATAAAAGCTAAGATAAGCATTTTTCAACATAATTCCATAAAACATGCAGTACGGGATAAATGCTTAGATAGCAAAACATAGGGGATCATATAAGAAACTATAAATGGAATAAAATGCCTCATTGATAGTAAGGAGGAATGGGGAAGTGTCATTCTTACCTTATTTGGGTGTTCTTTAATTGGTATAAAAATTGGTGGATGGTGGCTCCAAAAAGGACTATGGATAGTGCTATATTTGGATGCTTTCTGATTGTAGTTAAGCATTCAAATTCAAACTGCTTCTGTTTATAATAAATGCTGAGATAGCAAAACATAGGGTATTGAGACAAGAAACTATAAAAGGAATAAAATACCTAACTTATAATAAGGAAAAGTGGAAAATACCTGCTTAAACCACCTATCCCCCACTTTTTGGGGACAGTGACATTCCTGCCTTATTTGGATGCCCTTTAATTGGTATCAAAGTTGGTGGATGGTCGCTCCAAAACATATGGACATTGCTATATGTGGATATTGTGGTTAGGCATTCAAATTCAAACTTATGTTTTTATTCTTGGTACAGTGATCTTTGAATATTTTAGTTGTTATTCATCTGCTATCCTCTTTTTATATAGTTGCAACTTGATACTTAAAGTAGCTGAATAATGATGGACTTTGCTTTTAGTAAATCTCTATTGTTCCTCTAATATGATTCTAATGACAAAATTAAAAATATTTGGAACCCTTGGGACCATTACTCATAAGAAAAAAGCACTTGGAACAAATGTAGGAGTTTCACACACACAAAAAAAAAAAAAGGAAAAAAAAGAAAAAAAAGAAAAGAAACACTCTCACTCTCATCATTTTCATTATCGAGGAATAAATCAGTTGATAATATTTCCCAATGCAACAATACTGTCATGATATTTTCTTATTTAAGTTGTTAATATGGGGGATTTCTCTAACACATTTGTTAATATAATTTTTTTTTAAAAACATTTTCTCCAGCTTCTTCCCGTGGTTCTGGAAAACATCCTCAGCTCATGCCTTCAACTCCTAGATGGGCTGTAGCCAATGGTGCTGGTGTTATATTAAGTGTTTGTGATGATGAAGTAGCTCGCTATGAGACTGCTACTTTAACAGCAGCAGCTGTCCCAGCCCTTTTACTTCCTCCTCCCACAACAGCTTTGGACGAACATCTTGTTGCAGGATTACCAGCTCTTGAGCCATATGCACGTTTATTTCATAGGTTGTTATAAACTCTTTACCTTTTTTGTTTATTGGTCTTTGAGTGTACATATCTGACTAAGCCTACATGCCTAATTTATGTAGATATTATGCCATAGCTACTCCAAGTGCCACACAAAGACTCCTTCTTGGATTGCTAGAAGCCCCCCCATCATGGGCTCCAGATGCACTTGATGCTGCTGTGCAGCTTGTGGAGCTTCTTCGAGCCGCTGAAGATTATGCATCTGGTATTAGGGTAAGCTGAATGAATTTGATGTGCTGAGGCAGGAAAAATATTCTTTGATGCTAAATTGGCGAGTTTTGAGCATTATTGAAGATAGGCGATTATTTCTCTTTTTCTCTTTTTTTTGCCAATTAGGCGATTATTTCTCTACTTTACTGCAAAGCCCTATTAGCTAGGCAAGGTTTTGGCGATTACTTGAAAGGTTAAATTGCACATGGATCCTCCGAGTTTTTCATAAATTATATGGACCTCCCTTGAAAATAAATTAGGCTATACTTTAGTCTAATTTTTTTTTTTTAACTAAAATACACTTAGTTGACTTAGACTCATTCTTCAAACTAAAACACCATTTTACATGTTATGGAGGGTATATTTTGTGAGGAGAAAAAGTAAAATTGGACTAAAATATGTGTCATGAATTAGATGGTAGGCAAGCTATTGCGGTTTTTCACGATATCGTTTCAATTATATATTAACCAATACATTATTTTATATGTTAATACAGCTTCCTAGAAATTGGATGCATTTGCATTTCTTGCGTGCTATAGGGACTGCAATGTCCATGAGAGTTGGTATAGCTGCTGATGCTGCAGCTGCATTGCTTTTCCGCATCCTTTCACAACCTGCTTTACTGTTTCCTCCGCTTAGGCAAGTTGATGGGGTTGAAGTTCAGCATGAACCTTTGGGTGGTTACGTTTCATCCTATAGAAAGCAGGTATTGTTCATTTTTATTAGCTAAAACATCTTTTTCGTATTTTTCTTCGGTGATGATTTTGTATTTTATATTGAAAATATATGATTTTTGTTGTTGATCAGATAGAAGTTCCTGCGGCTGAAGCTACTATTGATGCTACTGCCCAAGGCATTGCATCAATGCTTTGTGCCCATGGTCCTGAGGTTGAATGGAGAATCTGTACCATTTGGGAAGCAGCTTATGGTTTGATTCCTTTGAGCTCCTCAATTGTTGATCTCCCTGAGATAGTTGTCGCTACTCCATTGCAACCGCCCATACTATCTTGGAATTTGTATATACCTCTTCTTAAGGTCTTGGAATATCTTCCTTGTGGGAGTCCCTCTGAAGCTTGTCTAATGAAAATATTTGTTGCTACGGTTGAAGCTATTCTGAAGAGGACATTTCCATCTGAGTCATCCAGAGAACATAACAGAAAAACTCGATACTTCTCTGGGATGGGGTCCAAGAATCTTGCTGTGGCAGAACTTCGTACTATGATCCATTCACTCTTTTTAGAATCTTGTGCATCTGTAGAACTAGCTTCTCGCCTACTTTTTGTTGTTTTAACAGTTTGTGTTAATCATGAAGCAAGATTCAACCGAAGTCTGAAACCAAGAGGTGAAAATCATTCTTTGGCAGAGGAAAGAATTGGAGATTTACTAGCAATATCTGAAACTCGAAAAGAAACGAATAGTAAGAAGTTGAAGAAACAAGGCCCTGTGGCTGCATTTGATTCCTATGTTTTGGCTGCTGTTTGTGCTCTTGCTTGTGAGCTTCAGTTGTTCCCTTTGCTTTCAACAGGGAGCAACCATTCAACATCCAACAATGTACAAGATGAACCCAAACCTGTTGAGGTAAATGGATCTTCACATGATTTGCAAAGTGGTATAAATTCAGCAATACGCCACACTCGCAGAATTTTAACGATTCTAGAGGCACTATTTTCATTGAAGCCATCTTCTGTTGGCACTCCGTGGAGTCACAGCTCAAATGAAATAGTTGCTGCAGCAATGGTTGCTGCCCATGTTTCTGAACTATTCAGACAGTCAAAAGCTTGCATGCATGCTCTGTCTGTTTTGATGCGGTGCAAATGGGACAATGAAATTCACTCTAGGGCATCGTCCTTGTACAATCTTGTAGACATTCATAGCAAAGCAGTCGCATCCTTTGTTAACAAGGCAGAGCCATTGGAAGCAAACTTAATTCATGCACCTATTTGGAAGGGTTCCCTTGTTCCTTCAAATAGTGAAAGACAGAATCAATCTGAAAACACTCGCTGCTTTGATACTGGGCAGACATCTGTCTCACCTTCTCAGGAGAATTTATTCCCTTCTGAACCTAATCATGAATCTACAGAAAGTTCATACTCAAATGAAGCATCAGGATATGCATTGGGTAAAGATATCACGAATTTCTCATTGGATGCTTCTGATCTTGCCAACTTCCTTACCATGGACAAGTATATAGGATTTAATTGCAGCACACAAATATTTCTGAGATCCATGCTGGCAGAGAAACAAGAGTTATGTTTCTCAGTTGTTTCACTGCTATGGCACAAATTAATTGCATCACCTGAAACACAACCTTGCGTGGAAAGCACCTCTGCTCAACAGGGATGGAGACAGGTATCCTTTAATTGATTTAGCAATTATTCTTTCTCTGCTTGTGTTAAAATTTGCAAGAATTTACTCTGTAATTGACTTTGAATTTATGGTTTTCATGAATTACCATTACTTGATAGTCATATTAATCAGACTCTTGAAGTTGCAGATGAGGATGATAGAGGCATATCCTTTATACATAGGAATGATAAAAAAGACAGATTAGACCCAAACTTTTGAAACAATTTCTCAGCAAAGAATTGAATATTTCCTAGTGCAGCATGATAGATATATTCTCATATTCATTTGGAATCTCTCTTTGTCATCGCAAATGCTTTTATACATAAGGTCAATCGTCCACATTAAACAGAAAGGAGCAGAATGCCAAAACAATTTGCAAATGAGACCAGATATATCCTCAAGTGATTGAATATTTCAAAAAGTTTAAGCAATTAGAAGAATATCCATGAATGGCTTTTATAAATACCGATGTGAAAGCACTTTTGGCTTAAAGCAGGGACAGGGGTCACATGGGACTAGTCCACTTAAACCTTGTGATGGGATTCTAGTGTAACTAGATTATTAGATAGTGATAGGGATTAAAGAAGTATGGCATATCCCCCATGGAGTAATATAGGTTACTTAATGGAGCACTTAAATAAGGTGTTATAGTTCATCAATAATTAGCTTTTAGGAGGGTTTTTCTCACCCCCATTCGGATGCCTATTGTTTGATATCAGATCTAGTGGTTAGTGGCTCACAAAAGGACTCTCTATGGATGATTCTGATCTGGCTATCAGGAGCTGATTTTCTAAGGGTAGTCAATTGATAGGTACCCATGTATTATGAAATACTATAGTTTTATATTGAGCAGTATGAGTTGCTCAATGGAATACTTAAGTAGAGTGGTTTCCCAATCTCAATGGCTATCTTTTGGGAGAGGTTTGTGTACTTGGGTGCTAGTCATATTGTTGTAAATAGTGATGGCAAGGATAATTTCTGAAGTCTTGATTAAAGTTGATTTCTTGTTAAGGAACTGAGTTTTGCAAAAGCTACTAAGTGAAGGTTTGGGAATGGCTTTTATTGATAATCGAGACATATCAAGTTTAACCTCAAGAGTAAGGATGAGAAGAAACGATGAAACAAGTATAGTACATTATTAATAAGTGAGAGATGTTCAAGAATTACTTAGCGAGTCTTTTTGTGAAATGTTTTACATTGATAGTGAAATCAAGTGGGAATTGTTTATGAAGATGATGAATTGGAGCCCTAGTTTATCAATAAATTCTTTTCAATACCAACTTCAACCATGGGAAAATAAAAGTGTTGAAGGGTTTGCTCAATGATATAAAGAGATTCAGCTGTGACGCATTGAGAAATATCTATAGATTATAAGTTTTTATCCGCTTAAGAATTTTTTGAGGAGGTCTGATTTTTATTTGTATAATTTTTTTAACTGAAATGGTGCATCATTGATCATTTGTATGTAGGTTGTTGATGCATTATGCAATGTCGTATCAGCATCACCAACAAAAGCAACTACAGCAGTTGTGCTTCAGGTCCATATTTTTCTTGCAAAATAGTTTCTTGAATTTTTTCTCTGGCACTGACTTTGATACCTGTTCTGTTTAGATAAAACTATTGCCATTTCCACAGCACAGTTTTCTATGTGCAGAATTACTATTTTATATACCAATGAACTTAAACTTTCAGCATGCCTAGAAATTTCAAATATCTCCTGCTGGGGATTTCATTTGATGTCCAAAATCCAAATCAACAGCTTTCTTTCTTTCTTTCCTTTTTTTTTATTTTTAATTTTATTTTTTTAATACATTGGTGTTGACTTTTTTTAGTGTAACCTTTCCTTTGCTTGTTGCTTATCAGGCGGAGAGGGAATTGCAGCCCTGGATTGCTAGAGATGATGATGTAGGAC
>QFDD01008188.1:0-10654 GCA_006871305.1 Vachellia collinsii | reverse complement strand
CGTTGGGCAACTTGAAAGTCATGTAGCCACCAATTTAATTGATTTAAAACCATTTAACATCATGAAGGTAATTGCCTTTGAATGCATATTAAGTTTGCATAACGGACAAACACATTAAAACATAATGAAACATGTTAAAAACCCATTAAATGTCCGTTTCAAATTGCTTTTATTTCCAAAACGTTTTCATTTTTATAATGGCATTTCTAGCAAGTATTCCATGCCCAATCCGTGTTTAACTTGCGAACAAAGGGGTAGGGAAAATTGCCGGATTTATCTCCAATGGCCCTTTGTCGTGGCTAAACATACTCCTCCTCTTAATCCATTTACTAATCCAAGATTACATTATTGTATATTTAATTGGATCTACACAATCTCAAATATTATGGGACTCTTCCTTTGACACACCCACTACAATATTTACAACAATATATGTATAGGAACTTCAGGTAAAAAATGGTACAGGAAGGAAATTGACCAGATTCTCACTTGGCTCACTCAAATTCGCATAGGAGGACTTGATTCTCACTTGGCTCACTTGATTGGCTGAAGTGTTGTATCATGTATATTCTATTCAATAAATATATTCAAATTATTCTTTTTAGAAATCTCATCTCTTAGAAATTTCTCTTAATTATTTCTCTTTTTTTTTTTATAATTCATTACAATAAATAACAATTGAAACATTTTTATTAGGAAAAAAGCATAGATGATATGTAAATATGTTTTAGTAATGATTGTCATAGTGGTTATGACTATTTTTTTTATAAGTGATTATGGTTATGTTTATGTGCATATTTGGTTGATATGTGCCATGATATTTTTTCTATTAGTGTAAAACCGTGCGATGCATGAGCGAAAATGAGTATTTTTGTATAGATAATATATATATATATTGGATCAAATAAAAATGAAAATGTGTGTTTTTTTTTTAAAAAAAGATAAGGTCGCATTTAAAACTTGACATCAAGAAAGCCATGCCAAGAAAATTATTCTCTATTTTAAATTAGATGATGTTTTAATCAGACTTCTAATACTACATATTAGATCATTATAAATAAAGAAACACATATATCCTTTTAAAGATCATAACATATTGTTTTATGCCAATAAAATAAGAAAATAATTTATTAACAAGGGTTATCTGCATAAAATGAGAGTTTATGTGAGTTTTCCTCTTCATGTTGATACTTAATAGGAAACCTACTTTAATAAAAAAAATTAACTACAAATTGAGTCTTATAGTAAGGATATGAGGAGTATTAAAGTTGAAGAGAAATTTGTACAATTTAGACATTATTTTATATGACACACTTACACATTGATTTAAGAATACTATTTGATTTTATCATAATCAAATTATTAAGACTGAAAAAGATTTTTTTTATTATGATTGAATGACAATTTTAATTCAAAAGAAATTGACTTTGATAATATTTTTTAATGTGTAATTAATAAAGATAGTATTAGAAAAAAAAATTATGAACTTGGAGAACAAAATATATTGATGTTTTATATTTAGAATCAAAATAAACCATTTACCTAATGTCTACATTTATAGCTGAAAGGAATAATATTTTGAAGGGAAAAGAGAAAAATGCTTTTTCAGACTTTGAATAATTTTAGGAGATTCAAATTCATACCTATTGGTGAATTTTAGAAAACAAAAGGTTATAAAAGGAAAGTTGCCAAACCTAAACCTAACCACTCAATCATGTGGGGAAAAAGTGGAACATCCCAAAACATTGCTTGCCCTTCTATTTCTTGTTTTGATTAGGATGGTGACTTGATCATAACACTTTGTTTTGTGATTATGATATATGCATTTCCCATACAAGCAATTCACAGCTATATCCCCTTGTTTCATCATTCTCTTGGATATGGGTCCCACTCTCACCATCTTCATTCATTTGCATTTCTTAGCCTCTTCATTTCTACCTTCTTTTCTTTGTCATTTTTTAGGGTTTGTACTTTTGCTGTGAAAAAATAATGTATTCGTTCATGTATAAACTATTTTTTTAATATAATTTACTATCTACAAGGTAAGTATGTGAGAGGAGTTTATCTCAATTTACGTGAGCATAATTTTCAAATGCTAATGCAAATATGCTGTCGCTACAGTTAAAGATGCAGAAGTAGGAGAAAATAAAAATATTTTGAGCCAAACATGTTGTTATTTTTTTTTTAGGGTTAAAGTCCAGTATTATGATGTTATTTCCTATATGTATCAAGCACATTGATGTTAATTTTATGATGCATATAGTAGTTTAATCTTATTTATAACGCATCAATAATCTTAAGTCATAAAAAGATTAGATATTTTGGCTAATGTTAGAAATTTAAAGTCTTTGTTTAATTTGATTTGGAGGGATTTTTTTTCAATAAAATGCACATATTACTCATCTAATTTATTTATAAATCACTTTTAACATATTTTATAAACATAATTAAAAAGTTTTAACCTCATTAACTCTATCTTAAAATTTAATTATGTTCAAACTTTATTCCTAAAGAGCAAAGTCAATATATAATAAATAAAAAGTAAAATTATTTATTTATATGAAAAATTTAATATGTTAACTCATAAATTGAACCAAATAAAATAATATTTTTCAATAAAATGTACATATTACTAATTGAATTTATTTATAAATCATTTTTAACATATTTTATAAATATCATTTAAAAATTTAAACCTCATTAACTTTAGTTTAAAATTTAATTATGTTCAAACATTATCTTCATTTAATATATGAGAGCAAAGTTAATATATAATAAATAAAAGGTAAAATTATTCATTTATATAAAAAGTTTAATGTGTTGACTTATATATATAACTAAATAAAATAATATTTCTCTAATAAATAAGACTCGGAAAATATTTCTTTTATTAAGGTAAAAATTCTAATTTGTTATAAAAAAAATTCTACTTTGTCTTTTTACAGAAAAGTCAAAAGGGAAGCAGTCCCTCCCTCGCTTTTACAAGAGACACGAAAGTGCTTTTTTTGTGTTTAATTCGAAATGTTCCTAATTTTGCTTTTTTGCAATGTTCTTAAAAAATTATTTAAAAAACATTATACCATTTGTCTAGTGCATTTATTTGCATTATTCTTTTTCATTTGATACAATGCATTATTCATTTATTCTCATTAAGTCCCTCTTAATTATATATATTATAAGTTAGTATCATTTATTGCGTCAAACATTTAATTTGGGTATATTTAAAAAGCTTAACTAATTTAAATCATACTTTTGGTCTTGATAATTCGATTATTTATTTCTTGATTTCTTCTAAAAAAGGAACGGAGGAAGTATGAATTTTTAAGGGTTTCAATTTCTGAAATTGACCCTTTAACATGATTCTTTGGCTAACGGAAAAGAGTTCTAATTTTAGTAACTTGAACGATTCGATAAATTATTATTCTTTTGGAAATTATTGTATAAAAATCAATTTATGAATTGTGATGACATGACATTTGGCTCCACGCCTATTAATGATTGCCTCTGTCCTTATTTTCTTTTCTTATTTTTTATTGGACGTAATGAAGAAACTTCAGATAAAAGTACATTTCGGCTTGTGGCTACCGCCTAGTAATCTCCTGAGTTTTTTTTGGCCAATCTTGTAATCTCCTGAGTTAATTTTTAGATTGAGTGAATATATTTTTCAGTCATTCAACCCTACACATGAATTTTAGTTTTAACTACTAAAGATTTAAGTATATAGTTTTGATGCTTATAATTTTATGAGAATTTGAATATTTAATGATGTTAATTATCACCATTTAATGTATGGATCAATATTAAAAGTGTGGGGATCAAAATCAAAACTTTTTTGTCTCTATACTCTTTGATTAATTTTGCTTTTAGTTCATATAATTTTAATAGATTTTGGTTTTAGTCTCGATACTTAATGATGTCAATTGACGTTGCTAAATATATAAATCTTTATGAAACTATATCAACCAAAATCATAAATTTAAAACTTGAGGGATCAAAAACTATATTCACGCAAATTTGAGGGACATAAATTGAGAGTCTGTTTGGATTAAAGAATTAATGAAAATAGAAAAGAATACAAATTTTTTTTTAACATGGCATGTTTGGTATACATTGAATGATAATGATTTATTCCCAAATCGCGATCTAAAATTTCCCTAGTTCGTGGGCTGAACATCCTAAGTTACAACTTCAAATCTTCAAGTTGCGATTTAGAATGTTTATGTTGCAACTTGAGTTTTTAACCACAAATGGAAAATAAGTTTTCACCATTTTGAGAGTGTGAAGAGCACATGATGAAAATGTGGTGCCACCGAAAAGCAACTTCCTACACAAATGGCGACCCAAACGTTGAAAAGCGAATGGAATATGCTGATTTTCCATTTCCTGATTTTCGATTAACCATTTAGATTCCTTCAACATGACATTTCTCTGCACCCCTTTAGATGTAAAATGAAATAAATTGCAAAATAAATAAATTTCTGAAGCAAAAAGATAGAAATGACCTTAATAGAAATAAAGAAGAAATTATAGGCTTAACAAGAATTCACCGATTCAGAAAAAAATTTGGATGATTTACCACAAAAAATAAGTCTTACAATTTACATTATTCATGGTGATTGACTGATTGATCAACCAGAATTAACTATTTTATAACAAAAGTAGGGTGATTTACAGTAATGATAAGCTCTCAACTTTTCTCTATTTCTCTATGCTTTGGTGCAGCGAACAAATTTCAAATTTTGTAGGGGGAATCTGACATTAATTTGCTTAATTGGTCCCCGGTGAAATTTTCCCATATCAATTCCACTTGTCCTTAATCCTTTTTATTACACCTTATCCTTGATATAAAAAGTTATATAATCAATTTAGATAGATTAAAAATAGAAAATTATCTAATTTATACAAATGTACATGGTCTTCCAAAAAAACATTTGTTTATCGTTATATTATATATCATTTTATAAGTTAATTAAATTATTTTGTAAATAAAAATAAATATGAGAGAAAAAATGAATTAAAATTTTATATTTAATGATTAAATTCAACCTATAATTAATTTTTATATTAAAAATTGAAAGCATAAAACTTCTGATACGTTACATGATATAACATGTTCTCATGTTTTACCCAAAACATTAATATATTTTCCACATACCATTTTCAAGGGTTAATAGAATGTTTTATCTTTATGCGTTGCTATCGTTTTTATTTTGATTACTATAGTTTCAAATAATTGATTTTAATTCTTAGAGGAATACAATAGTATAAGTTTTCATTAAAATATAGGGGGAAAACAAAAATAAGACACAAACATTATACTATATTAACCCTATTTCTAACTACAAAACTCTTCAAATAATTAACCAAACTCTTTTAAGCTCTAAGATACCTAATGAAATTTACAGTAATTTTGATAATTTATAAGAAATTAATAATTTTAATTTTTAAACTAATTTTATAAATCTACGTAAAATTATTTTTTCATGCTAAACCAGAAACTTTAGATGGTAGAAAAATCCAAGAGCAAATCAAGCCGGAGATTCACATTTCACTGCAAGGAAAGAAAAGGAGGAAGAAGAAGGATAACGGAAGATTAGTGGAATTAGTTGGCTTCCGTTCCCGCGAGGGAAGCTCCGATCAAATAACCCGCCTCTTTCTCTTGTCTCTCAACTCAACTCTCTCTCTCTCTCTCTCTCTCTCTCTCTCTCTCTGTGACGGTGAAGGGGCAAAACGAAAGCTATAATGGAGGCGGCAATGGGATTGATGCGGAGAATTCCCCCAAAGCACACCGATACTGCTCTCTCTGCACTTCTCAGCCTTCTCCCTCGTCACTCCTCCGATCTCCTATCTCAAGTTGATCAGCCACTTCAGGTCTCTCCCTTCATCCTCACAACTAGATGCATTGCCCTCTCATTCTTTCGTCCGCTTAAATGTGAAACATTTCTGGCTGTTATCAGTGCTTTTTTCCTTTTCTTTTTCTTCTTGTTTTTTTTTTTTTTTGCCTTCTTTAGGTTTAAGGGTTTAGCGAATTCTGATCCTTTCACTTCGGAAAATGGGGGTGATTATTATTCCAGAGTGCTTATTACAAAATACGGTTGTCATGGGGTTGATCATAATAGTATGACTGATGCAATTACGCCTGCTTTTTTTTTTCAAACAAAAAAAAATTGGAGAACTATTTTTGAACTTAATAGAATTTTGGACGACTACAGGTTTTGTGTGACGAGGACTGCGGGAAAGATTTCATTTTGTGTGAATATAACCGAGATGCTGATTCTTACAGGTAAATTATCGTTTTTTTCTTTTTTAGTTTTTACATTCCTCATGGTTGTTGAGGTAATAATACTGTTTAAAGAAGTTCCGTTTAATGTTCGATATCATAGTTTCTAACTTCTATTGGATTTTTGGATTTTGGTTCCCATACAAATTTTAAGTGTTTATCTCTGTCAATTTGAATCAATAGTCGGTCTCAATTCCTAGAAGTAAAAATAACGCATCATCTTTAGTACGTCAGATCAATCTATGTTGCGAAGGAAATTACCATTGAATAGCTTATAACACTTTCATCTTCGTTCATAAGATAATGCAGTTTAGATTGTTGAAGTAAACATATGATTAAACAAGAAATCATGCTGGCCCTAGCGTTAAAGTTGCATGCGTATAACATGATTTAAACTGGAAAAAAATTGAGCTATGTCTATTTACATATGAGCCAGAGATACTGTGTTGTGTGAGCTAACTTCAGTGGATTCTGAATTAGCACTTGTCCCTATGTTTTGTTTTCCTTCCAGCCATGGGCTGATGCTGGTCTGCTGATCTTTGCCATGAACTTTCCGTAAACTTTTCACTTATGCTAGCAATAACAGTCATCACTCTTTCAAAATATTTCATAATTTGTTTTTGGCCTATGCCATATCTGTTCTCTTTCTGAATTCTATCTGTGGGGAGTACTATCATTAATTCACCCATTTAAAAGGTTGACATCTGCTTTTCACCAAAAAAAAAAAAAGGTTGACATCTGCTTTCTGAGGGGACAAATATTTATATTGAATGTCTATGTATGTTTGTAGACTCTGCTTCTCTTTACTTTTAGTGAATATTGTTTTCATGTTCCATGTTCTGATCATAAAAGAAGTGATCTTTAAGAAGATTGAAATTTGAAAGCATTACCATGAAATTTTCATAGACTAGTAAATCAACACAGAAGCATAATAAAATTATTCTGTAAGCTTCTCTGCAGCTAAAACTCCTCTTTATGTAAATAATGAATGATATGGTTTGGACTTCTGAGATCTAATACAGTCTGTGTCAATGCCTTTCTGTATTTGGGGAAGATGGTGATGAACCGTATACTTTAATAATTTAAAATTTGTAGAGAATTATTAAGCCCAAACTTCATCCTAGAATCCAGAATTTGGTATGGTTCCTACCCCATTAACATAAATTTATCAGATATTTTAAATACAGAGCTAACTGTAACTATTTTGCCTGAAAAATGATAATTTTAACCATTAAAAAAAAGTCAACATTTTTATTCATATTGAATTTATTATGGAAATGGATAAACCGATGAAAATGGCATGCCACAATAAGTTATGCAACAATGATGAACTGTAAGTTTTAAATGGTGACATTTGTTCTCAAACCATGCTTGTTATGTGTAAACTTATCATCTTCCTACTAATGTGTGTCCCTTGAATGAAAGAGAAGAACGGTTTTAGATTCGATTGATTTATATAAATTGAAGAGTTGATCAAATCATGTTCTTCCCCTTTACTTTGAACCGAGTTTTGATTTTGTCCCTAAGGTTTCTTTTTTCCCTCTTTTCCTTTTGGTTTCAACTCTATCTTCAAACTTTTGATTTAGCATCTATTTTGTCCTTTAGTGATCTTGTTAATATTACCTTTGATATGCATCAAAATGTATAATTATATTTATATTAATGTCCATTTTTTTTGGGAAAAAAAAAAGTTTCTTCACTAATAATTATACTTATTCTATATTTTTGATGCTGTCTTGTGTCATTTTGGTAGGAATCACTGGGCATGGTTTTTACTTGAAATCAAACGATTTCAATAGTTGCATAACTAGTATTCTAACATTGGACTGTACTGTCAGTACCCTGTACATTTAAGAATGACACTTAGACAAAAATAATATTTTAAGAATGAAACTGAGGCCTGCGCCAAAGTTTTCAGATGGAAGTATATTACATTCATGAATGTTCAGATTGAATGTTAAATGTGTCCAAGAGATACAAGAGCAGTAAGTACATCTTTTGATATATTTGAATTTTATTTACTTCATTACTTAGCAAGCAGTGTTTTCCTGCATTGAGTACTATATGGTGAATAAGATGTTAAAATTTTCTCTTGAAACTGATTTTCACATGACCCACAATGCTGGAATGGAAAGGTGATTTCATGGTAAAAGTTTAAAACCTAGAGTTTAGTATGTCTTTAGACCTATAGTATTTTCCTATTTGGCATTAAAATTGAGCTATATAGACCATTATCTCTGTCAACCTACAAGCAAATATTTGGTCTTGCTCCCCTTGTAATAAACTCAAATTTACAGATCTTTGACCTTACTATTATTTGCCAAATCTTCCATGTAAATAATTTTAATCCATCAGTTGTTGGGTGCTGCTTTTCTAAAGTTTCTAATATCTTGTACTAGATATTTTTTTCTTTTACTGAAATTTCCTTGAAATTCTTGGCTAAGTTTGTTGCTTGAACTTTCAAATGCTGTAAGCTTGTAACTAAACATTTCTTTCAAGTCTGTCAACTCCAAAAGTTTACCAGTGAAATCTTTATTCTTAAGCCTTGTTGCTACAAATATTTTCTTTTTCAGTTCTCTGTTTCGATCTGGGAATTCACACTAGTTTTTTTCCTTAATAATTAATTACTATCATTTCCTTGGAGAATTTGGAGGCATTATGTGCAAAGATACTTGATCTTGAAATGGAGACCTGGACTTAGTTTGTTAGCTCTAAATTCTACTGCTACAGAGTTCTTGTAGAACATATTTCTAATTTACTCCTTGATGAATGTGTCCTATTTTCTTATTTCCTTTTATTTAGGAAAGATGATGTTAACTTTGCTGTTGTACTGTATCTCTGTGCAGATCACCTTGGTCGAATAAATACTATCCACCATTGGAAGATGGGTCCCTCCCTTCTTTAGACTTGAGGAACCTTGAAATTGAAGCTAATGAGATATTTGCTATATATTGTGACCAGTGAGGTCCTTTACTTACCACATCTTCTGAGTTCCTGTGCTTTATTATTAGATGCATGTATTGAGAAGAAACTGATTAATCTATTCAGTTATATATGATTTTATTACATAATCCCTACTTCATGTTGAATTCCACTTGATGGAGGGTTTGGGTTGATCATATTGTGTTTTCCCTGGGGTATACCTGCCTGTATAACCGTTTATGTATTATTATTGTTAAAAAGAATATGCACCATTAATGGATAATGTCATAGATATTATGAAGGTGGCACTTCATCAGTTTACATGTGGGAAGATGACAATGAAGGCTTTGCAGCCTGCTTTTTAATTAAGAAAGGTAAGCGTTTTCTATTTGAGTTTGTTAACTGGATGCTTCTCGTTGTTGTCTGATATTTCATTATTATTGTGATTGAAGATGGCTCAAAGACAGGGCAAGGTCGACGGGGCTATTTAGAGGAAGGAGCATGGGATGCTATACATGTTATAGAGGTAAACTCTCTTTATATGGGTGACTAAGCTTGATGTTATTACACCGCTTTCATGCTTGGTTTTGAATTTTTTTTGCTTATTTATCAAGATGATGGTGCAAGGGTTTGATTTCAAGACCTTTTGCTAACTTCTCAAGCCCCTCAATACTAACTTACATCTGATGGCTTTCCCAAGATGCTTTATAGTCTTTAGATATGCCAAAACTCATCTTTTTCTTTCTTTTTTCCTTATTTAATGTTTATATAGGTTGGACCTGAGGAAGAAGGAACAAGTAATTATCGTTTAACCAGTACAGTGATGCTGACTCTGACTACAAATAATGAGTCATCTGGAAGTTTTAGTTTGTCTGGATCAATTAGAAGACAGGTAATCTTAGTAGGCTCAACTCATGGTGGCAATTTAGATCCTCTTGTTAACAATTACATCCTGAGTTTCATTCCACATCTATGACAAAATCACTTTTTTTTTTATTATTGAATAATGTAACAGGCAGTCATTGCTGAATGTAAATTGCATGCATTAGATGTTGTATGGAATAGATTTTAGCATCATCATCATCCATGGAATAAGTGCTTAATTGCTGGCTTTAGCTGTAAAAGATTTTCGTTTGATTTTAGGAAGTATCTGCTCCCCATCTTAGTGAAAGAAAGGTTTTAATAAATCTGGACAATTTTCCTTTCTTATTCTTTTCTTTTTATGGCTTTATGGCTCCTTATGCCCAATTATATCGTATTTTACATACAATCAAGTATTAGGCATGCAAGATTTTATTAGTCCTCCGGTCAACTTTGTGAACCTTTCCAGTGGTTTCCTAATGTTTTAGTTTCTCTAGCCAATCGTTAGTATTAATGCATTATTTAACAATTCACTGAGTAGTCTTTCAGAAGGAGCTTGTATTAGTTTCATCTAGAAAATGATAATCTCAG
>QFDD01008186.1:0-11847 GCA_006871305.1 Vachellia collinsii | reverse complement strand
TGAATTGAAAGGATAAGAGGTACCATATGAGAATGGCATTAAGGTTGATGTAATCATTCCATCTTATTTATAAAACATTTTCAAATTTTTTTCAACATGTTTTATTAGAATTAAGTAACATAATAAATCTTATTAACTTTGTTTTAAGTAGAATTTTAGGAAATAATGGTATATAGAATAATAAATTATAAGTAAGAATTTATATAATAAATTTAATGAATTGATTTTTATTAAGGATCTTAAAAAAATTATCTCTCTCTACGTTATGTACTACGAAGGAGCATATGACCCAGATCTAATAGAATTAAATATCGAATAACCATGAAAAAAATGTAAGATTTAGTTATGATTAATATGTTAAATATTTGCTCTACTTTTTGACTCCTATATAATTATTTCTAACATTTAATTATATACATTAATCATCAATTAATATGAAAGATCCGAAATAAAAACAAAGTGCTTGGTAAAGTCACAAATAACCCTCTTACTTTTTTGTAAATATATTTTATAAATTATTCTTACCTTCCTCTTCCTTTTTTTCTCCTTTTAATAAGAATTAAATAAGGATAAAATTAAAAAAAATATTAATAACTCCAAAAAGTACATTTTTATTATGGATAAAACATTTCTTCCATAAATGAACTTATAATAAAGTTAAGATTGCTAAGTTAAACATTTTGACTTTTGATTATAGCAAATGTCATCATAATTGGGTTAGATCGATGTCTTTGATTAATATAACGAATCAATATTTGATTGAATCGAACTGTTTATAGAATCGATTCTTTTTTGCATCTTTAAATCCTTTTACATAAGTTTATAATTTGATTTTTTTTTATGTATGTAATTTTGATTGAAATATATATTACTCTCTCTCTCTGTTTTTTTTTTTTTGGAATATAGCATGTAATCCTTCACCCCTGCACCATGTTCTATGTTGTTTGGCATGGAACCTCTCATATTCTTTTACCTCCTCTTATCATCCCATTATCTAATTACCAACGTTGATTTTGTCTAAAGGCTATCTAAAACCAAATTCATATACGGCAACCACGTCGTTTCGACGGTTGAATTGAACAAGCACATTTATTTGGTTATGAAGCTAAACACCAAGCTTGCATCTGCAATGAAGTCATGGCTGAATCAGTCGCATACATATCACCTATTTGGATTAACGGTAAAAGTTACTTCTACAAGTAATTTATAATTTACCAAGTAAATATATGATAAGAGTTTTGTTTCAACTTATGTAAAAGTGTTTTTCTAACATTATACTACATAGGGTCATGGTGATCAACATAAACTCCGACAGCGGAATATATGATTGTTCCACTTGCGGGGAGGCAAGGTAATACACCCCAAGTATGTCTCTGAATCAACCACATTTTTGGAGTAGAAGTTTTAAACATAGACTCCACAAAATGATATAGCTGCTGTATAGCCTGTAAGGGAGTTTGGTTTTAGCCTATAGGGTGTTTGGAAAAGTGCTATAATCATTTTTAAAGCATTTTAACGTAAGCCGATACAAAACTTCTCTCATATACTTATTTTAGATTATATAAAATCATTTTCAAAAAGTTCTATTATGGCAGGATCGATGGGCCATTTGGGAGGGACTTGACTGCACATTTATTAATTAAAAAAGTTTGTCTAATTGGTGAGAAATTAGCACATATTTCATAAGGTTGTGAGTTCAAATTTTGTCATCAATGTGAGGACCTTGTTGGTAAGCGATGTGTAAGTACCTTTGTAAGCGTTCCTTGAATCTTAATGTATACTCCAATTTTGATAACCCCTATAACCCAATTCACCTAAACTTTTTTGTTGAAAAAAAAAAGCGAACAAAGAAATCCACATGAAGGGGAGGAGGCAATCACCATACTTTATTTTTTTTAAATATCTCATTTTTTTAGTACAAAACTTTAAATTGATTATTGCCTCTCACTTCACATCCACTTTTTTTTTCGTGGGGGGGGGGGGGGGGGGGTTGGTCCAAGTTTGTTGAAAAATTAAATGTGCGGGTTATGTGTATGTGTGTGTGTGTGTGAATTCATAATAATATGATAATATCACTTACCTACATTTTTTTTGGGGACCGGGCACTTACCGACATTTCTTTTTTATTTTTAATTACATGGGCGCTAATTGCGATGCATAATAAGTGTTGGTAATGTGGGTTAGCCCACAGGTTACGGGCTGGCTAGCCACGGGACGGGTTCAAAAGACCTGCTATGTATGGGTAGAGATTTTCCCAACCCAATTTGCCAACCTATCATCTTTGTTTTTATATATTTTTCTTACTTATAATATTTTTTCAATTTAGACTTAAAATATCTTTTTTATTTTTCAATACCTAAAATGAAATATTCTTTTTTATAAACTTAATTTATAAAAATGCATCACAACTTGAATATAAAATATCTAATTCAAATTATAAATAATACAACTTAAATATATATAATACACTTAGATTGAATTTAAATTAAATATAAATCAATCAAATGATCAACAAACATTTAATATTAATTAGATTTACATTATGATTAGAAGTTGTTAACATATTTTTTTTATAAAATAATTTTATGTTTTTAAAATTAAAAAAAAAGGTTGGCCTGCGAGTTGGTAGGTTAGCCCACCATTGGTGCGGTCTAGGTTGGAGTGGGTCAAAAAGACTCACATTCAAATGGGCTAGCTTTTGGCCAACCAACCTACCACATATTGGTGGGTTCAGCCCATGTATTATCAGCTCTAATACATATTGATTCTACATAAGGTGACCTATGCATTACATAAAGTTAAATTCAAAACTTGAGTCAGCTGATGGTATAGCTTATCATTATAAAAAAAAAAAAAATCTCCCCTTACCTCCCTTAGGGGATTTTTTATAAAAAGGGTAGAGGGTAGGGGGATTTTTTTATCTTCCATCATGTGTAATAAATCATGGATAATACCATATGCCAATCTAATTGGAATAAATGAATGATATATATATATATATATATATTACCCTGAATTCTAAATATAAGAGTTAAATAATGAATTGTTTAAATTTATTTTATTTTCAAATCTATAATTTTTTTTCCGAAAAGTATCCTAGTTAGCCCCTATTTATTGCACATATCATAAGGGTTTTCACTATATTAGTTTCAATCCACGTGATTAAATATAGTACTTTAGAGAAATCAATACATATTTGATATAAGTTACTATCTTAACTAATTTTATTAACATATACAAATTAGTTATTTAGTTCTTATACTAAGGATAAGGATGTGAGACTAAGTATTGATGTTTAGTTTTATTGTTATTATTTGATTTTGATCAAATCTTTATGAATTGTGCATGGATATGCACTCAATGGATGATGGATTGTTGAAACCTTAAACAAGAAAAGCATTCGAAGACTTGGAAAAAAAATATGGAAATTCACGCACAATACACAATTATATATGCTAGTAGAATCAAGTTTGGAACTAGAAAAGTATAATTTCATCAAGAGTTAAATAAAATGGGGATTCATTTGGACTGTTTGTAAAAAGATCACATTCCTCTTGTTTTGTTTGGCGTTAAATGGGGATTTATGGTGTAGGCTGGATAACTTATCGAATCAGGACCCTAAAACAAACCAAAAAGTACAGATTCATAGTCACTGATTGGAATTTGAAATGTTCAACTACAGCCATAATTTTTCCTTGCACACAACAAGCTTACACATTAATTTAACATGAAACACATTTCTGGGACATGAAGATGCAGACTAGCTTGTTTGTTAACCAATTCTTAAAATCAATTTTACGCAAACAGAGATAAAACTCTCTCACATACTTACTTCGGATTCTGTGAAATCACTTTCAAAACTCTCTCACATGACACATTCTTATCCATCTAACAACCGTTAACCAGAAACTTGTCTATGGGCCTTCTAGTAATGACCAAGAATAGAAATCCATACAGCACAATCATCCCAAACAAGATCACAAGATCAAACCACTTAGAACGACCCATTTCAACCTGCCGAATGTGTCTCAGAACTTCCCTACCACTCACAACTCTTCTTCCATCTCCATCTTCTTCATCACCATCATAAAACACAAATGTTAAGCCATCAAATTCATTCTTGAACAACCGTTGAAAAGCATACTTGTGGAATGAAACATAATACAAAGGGTATCTCCAAACAAGCTTTGGAAGATCATGAGGCAATCTATAGAAAATCCACCGATTAGGATCATGATCCCTTGAATTCCACCAGCAATGATCATCCCCATTATGAAATTGGGGAAGATGCTTCCAACAACTAGCATTAATCTCTCAATGGACATAATTGTGGCAAATTCCACATAAAGTAAATACAAAAAGTGTCCAATTAATCGTTGGTGGAGACCAGATAGATAGTAAGCTATAAGAGCAGGTATCACAGATATCAGTATCATGTAGGGCATGGTAGGTGTTTCCAATCAGAACAGCTGTAACACCATAATGTCTATTCAACCTCTCTCGTTTGAATACCTAACTTGATAAAAAAGAAAGAAGCTTTTAGTGATAAGGAGTATAAATATATGATAAGCAGTGAAATCAACACCACATCTTAATATATATGTATATATATAATATTTTATTAAACCCAGTTTTATCTGATATGGGATCCACTGGTATAATTATGGTGTAGGTTGTATTTACATACGTCAGTTGGGGAATCATTGTAAAAATACCTTTTTAACTAGTGTTAAAGAGCCTTTGTGCATTGGTACCAACAAATACCAAGCGCGCGTCCCCGCGCACACACACGTTCATGTAAAAAAGTATGCTATAATATCATAAAATAGAAACTGGATATCAGAAAAAGTAGTAGAACCTGCTAAAGCATCAATGATTGCGGTTTTGCCACTTCCAGAGAGACCCATTATGGCCAAAAGTTGTCCTGCTTTTGCAAACCCAGTAAGACCCTTTAATATTGGCTTCCTTCCTTTTCCATTTCCAACAACACTCACCCACAAGTCCTCCCATGTCATGCAAATTCCCTCATCCCTCTCAATCCTTACTCTTTTCTGTGATTGCCTTCATCTCTAGTAACTTATCAGATGATGCATCTGTTTGCAGGCGTTCATCTCCACACATTATTTGGTGCACCAGGTAGATGAAGAAGTGAAGTCATGTAATAATGATAATGAGATGTGTGTGTGTGTGTAGTTTCTAATTTTTGGGTAAGTTGGTTGATTTTGAGAGTCACAGATATATGGTATGAAGGTGGAGGACCAGTACTTACCTGACTTGGTTTATATGGAGCCCACTTATAACTTGCTCTGTCTTTACCAATGTCTTTCATATTTACAGCCCAGATCCAAATTTGTATTTTTTTTGGGTATAGTCCTAATCATATGGGTTATATTTGCATGGATTTTGAAACAAAAGGATATATATCTCTTCTTGGGCAAAAAGGGGAACAAAAAGGATATATATCTCCAAGGATGTGGTGTTTTACGAAGCCCAATTTCCATTTTTAAACCCAACCCACACTACTCAACCCAATACAGATTCACACCTTTCAACCTCTTCTTAATCAGGAGCCCACATCCACTCATGGCCTAAGTATAATCCTCCCAATACAAACCAAACAATGACCCAACCTAACTCTAACCTAAACATACCTAATGGACCATTGTTCCCATCATCCTCTTCACTTTCATCCCCCCCAACTCCCTCAAATACTTCATCATTATTTTCCTCCTCCCTTCCCCACCTGAGCCTACTCATCCTATGACCGTGCAAAAGCAAATATTATGAACCCCAAGATTGCCATTGGGACTATTCCTTGGCCACCTCCTAAGGCTCTCTTTGTCACCACCTCAACCTCTATTTCCCGGAATGTCTCTGAAGCTCTCAAGTCGCCGGAGTAGCGCAAGGCAATGGTTGAGGAATTTCAAGCCTTACTTGACACAAATACTTGGTCTCTGGTTCCTTAATCCTCTTCAACAAATATTGTTGGATGTAAATGGCTTTTTCGCATCAAATACAACCCAGATGGAACATTTAATAATCTGGAGGCCATACTTGTTGAGAAAGGTTTCCACCAACAAAAAGGTCTTGATTTTTCTGAAACTTTCTCTCTTATAATTAAACCAATTATTGTTCTAGTTATCCTCTCTTTAACAATACGTTGTGGGTGGTCATTAAGATAGATCGATATTTAAAATGCTTTTCTTTATAGCTACCTTGAAGAAAATGTGTTTATGTCTCAACTACAAGGATTTGCTTATCTTGACTACCCCACTCATGTGTGCAAACTTAATAGATCCTTGTATGGTCTTAAAAAAGCACCCCATGCTTAGTTTGCTTGTCTCAATTCCTTTCTCATTGATATGGGTTTTTCTGCCTCATGATCTAACCCATCTTTGTTTACGTATCACACTTCAAAGTGCCAATTATATGTACTTATTCATGTCGATGTCATCATCATTATTGGATCATCTGATGTTGTTATGCATGGTTTGAGCTCCACATTTCCTCTTAAAGATCTGGGTCCTCTTAATTATTTCTTGGGTGTCAAATTCAATGCAATGTCATATGGAATTCTCCTTTCTCAAAGGAGATATATACTTGACCTGTTAGCAAAAGCAAATATGTCACGAGCCTGCTCAATGTCGTGCCCAATGGTTGTATATACTAAATTGACTCCTAAAGGTGTTGATTTTAATAATCCAAGTCTATATTGTAGCATTGTGGGAAGTTTGCAATACTTTCATTAGACAAACGTTTCATTTGCAGTCAACAAGATCTATCAATTCATGCATCAACCTAAGGAAGCTTATTAGTCTGCGCTAAAACATAGCCTCAATATCTTTCAAGCACTATTCATTACAGACTTCATATTAAAAAAAGATCGTCTAACCACACTCTATGCATTGCTGCTACATCTCTAAAGGTCTACTTAGGTGCCAATTGGGGTGGTTGCCAAGTGGATTCAAGGTCAATTGGGGGATTTATGGTATTTCTTGGACCACATGCTCTATCCTGGAGCTCCAAGAAACAATCCATAGTTTCACGCTCAACCACTGAGACAGAATACAGATCTTTCGTAACTGCAACTTGTGATGTCATTTGGGTTTAAAACCTTGTCAGTAAAAAACAAGGTTGGTTACAAGATTCGTGGCTTCCTGAGGCACCTATTCTATTTTGTGACAAGTTGGGAGCCACGTATTTTGTAACCAACCCTGTTTTTCATTATCGTGTCAAGTATATTGCTCTTGATTACTAATTTGTTAGGGAAAGGGTTACTGCTAAAGCACTCGAATTGCCATTGTCTCATCTAAGAATCAATTGGTTGAGATCCTCACTAAGCCTCTGGTTACTGACAGATTTCCTTGGCATAGATTGAGTCTCAATGTCCATTCTTCCCATTTGGGCTCGCAGGGGCGTATTGACACTGTTAATACAAAGCAAACAAATAATAACAATGACACAAGGAAATAATTGTCCAGCTGTAAATGAAAGATACTTTTACACTTATAGGACACGTTTCACACAAGGCTTCACCTCTACTTATTGTATACCACACGGCATTGACTATATACACTAGGCATTACCAACTATGTATAAGGACATGAGTATAGAAGAATATTACTCCACTTAGTTTGTCCTTTGTGTTTAGTACTTTGAAAAAGAAAAACCAGCCCACGACTTTTATAGTTAAATAAAGTTCAGTGAACTGTATATTTTACACAAGAAGACGGCACGACAATGTGAGGGCCATGCATGAAAGACAAAGGAGAGTTGAAGTTTGGTGTTAAAAAAGAATGGAAGATCGATGTGAAATTACAAATTAGTTAAAAGTTTATTATGAGTTAATAGTGTTTGTAATGTACGCCTCAACAACAAGGGAAATTGAACACCAAGTTCCTTGTTATGATGAATTAAAAAAATTCGTAATTAATAGTACGTGTCTTTGTCTTTACGAAGACCTGCAAGCAAACTTGGAAGAAGATGGGAAAATGATCAATGTGATTTAGTTTTGACGGAGGAGAGCTGTGCGATTACTTAGATTATTAGTAAATACTCGCTTCGGTGTTTTTTATAATCCAAGATTTTTCTAGATGGGTTTGATCATTTTCATAAGCTATATTCTCAACATTTAATATTGTTTTGTTTAATTTTACCTTCAATTAATTACATATTTTTCCTATATCTGTTTTTGTTTGGGGTTTATTCTCTTTCATATCTAAAGTTGATAAACTCTAAGAAACTCAAATCATGAGCTTATAAGAGTTTACTTTTATAAATAAATATTAGATATTAAAATATACGATCAAATATAGTCAAAATATGGAAAAATAATAATAGTCGGACTTAATTAAACATATTTCAAATTCAAATAATCAAAATTAAATCAATCAACATTTATAGTTTATCATACCCAACATTAACATTTATATAAAGTTCGTGTGTATATATATATATATGAGGTAACTAAAGATAATCAAATCCAAAAAAAAAATTGCACAAGTTTTTAAAAGAACTAACATTATTTTGTAAGCTATAGATATAAAAACCATAAATTTAATAAGTCAATCCACAAATTTAACAGAATTTAAAATTAACATGAGCTGAAAAGCGAATCATCACAATTTTATAAGACAGAAATGTAAAAATAGTAAACTTAGAGAGTCAATTTGCAAAATTGACAATAATACTCATCTTTTCTCACCCATTCCCTCTTTCATATTTACGGTCTCAATAAATAAGAATATTTTTATAAAATAAACTATATTTTGTTTACATATTTATTTTCTTCAATCAATTTTACATGTGAAGGTGGATATCTTTTGCCAAGTAAGTACATGTTCTTTCATTGAAATCGGTAGATGTTTTTGCTTTGGGCAATGTATCCAAGGTTCATTTGCATGAGCATAGTTAAGAAGATCATCCTTTTATCCCTATGTTCCATATATCTTTTAACTAAAGTGTGATATATTGATATTCTTTTTAATGTACAACACTCTTTTATTGAATAAAATTAAATCAAAGATATTTTTCTTACAAGTAACATAATTGGTCCAATTTATAATTTTATACATAATATAATGGTATTTTCATCCTATATAAATTGTCATCTCATGCTTATAATAATATTTCATACATAGCATCCCATCACTTGATTCATGCATAAAAATCTATCACTAATTAAAAACTCTATTGCTTCATTTCATTGTCAATGCTTGAAAATATTTTGAATGCTCTCACACTAATAATGTATCTAATTTCTTTATAAAAATTTAAACATGTTTTGAAAATTTTAATTTTAGTATTGATATTATTTTTAAAAAAAATAATAAGGCATGAGTCAATTTGCTTATTGTAATGTAAAAGATATTTTAAATATATAAATATCAATTTTAAGAATGAAGCAAAACTAATTTTACAAGCACAAAATACTTAGTGTAGGTTTTTTTATATTCATTATATTAATTTCTCCAATTACATATAGCATATATCCTATAAACTCACATAGAAAATAAGATACACGTCCATGTTTAATTGGAGAATATTTTCTCTATTTTTAACGTTAATGAATTCGCTAATAAAAAAAGCGGCGAAGTTGACAAATTTGCCCTCTTACGTGGCACTATTTTACTGGACGGGATTGGATTATAGTTAGATTGGCGCCTCATCCAGAACGGTACTGTGTAAGAAGGTTTAACTTCAATACTTCTTACCGTTAGTCCCTTCCTTTATCTTCTTCGTCGTCGTCCTCTTCTTCTTATTCCAGTTTTTTTTTTCCTTTGTTTTCCGTTCTTTTCATCTCTCTCTTGCTACTATAGAAATAGAAGAGAAGAAGAAGAGCTTGATAATGCACTAGTTTCTGTAATGTCGTCCACATTCTGTAACCTTACCCAAGGTTCTGCTCTCCGGATTGATACCTGCTTCAGTAAAAGGCAAGCTCCCCCCCCCCCTCCCTCTCTCGCTTTATTGAAATATATTGTGACAGTAAATTTGACCTGTTGCAAAAAAATAATGATTTCAATTTTATCAACTTGTCAATTTCTGGAAAATTCGACTGGAGCTAGCAAACACTGTGGTTCTCTTGCTGTGAGAAAAATCCCCTTTTGTGAGAACTAATATTTACTGGCAATTCTTATCTTTCAGGAACTTTGTGAGCTCCAAGAGATCATCTTATAATGTAGGAGTGTTTCATAGGAGTCAATTGCTTGTCAAAAGAAGGCACTGGTACAGACATGTGCTTCGTAAGGCCAAAGCAGACCTTTCCTTCTCTAGCTCTAAAGAAGAAGCAGGGAATGAAGTTGAAGAGAAGATTCCAAAGGGAGTTCTAATTTGGAGGGCGATCAAGTTGCCAATGTACTCTGTCGCTCTGGTTCCTCTCACTGTGAGCTTCTCAACTTCTTAAACCATGTGCTTAGTGAAGTCTTATGCAATGACCCTAAAAACTGACATTTAAAACAGAAAAGAAAATAATAGAGTAAAGATATTACTATGGGATTGAATTTAACTCTGCACAACTTATGGATGTGTGCTAGTATGTGTATCTTGCTGACCCAATGACAGCGTTACCTACCTCGCTTGGTTGAGGTTTCGGGCTTGAACCTAATGTTGACATGTTTGTATGTGTGTGTTTGACCTGATTGAAATAAAAAGAAAAGGTACTTTCTAGGTGAATTGCAATGGCAATGTTACTGATTTAGTATGCATGGTTAGAGTTAGTTCTTTATACAACTGCTTGAGCTTTTAAGTGAAAGATGTGAAAGCGCCTCTCTCTCTATTAGTCTATCATATATATAATTTTAGGATAATCCTCAATTCACCCCTTCACATAAGGCTAGTTAGGATCAAACTCGTGACAATGTCAAAGATCACTGCATCCCCAAGCTTAAGCTTTGCAATGATGGCCTATGAATAATTTTATTATACTACCCCAGATCCTAAACATAAGATTTGGTTTGCAATGCAAATTGCTTTACAAATTAGATCTTATATGAAGGGGCGTAGGCAGTAATATTTTATGTATAGATTTGAAGGCCATCAGCTTGATGGTGACGATGCAGCCAATGATATGTTAGAGCAATACTAAATTGGTCAAATGAACATCGCTTACTTTCACCACTATTTATTATCTGCCTTATTTTATTCCTGTTATTGACAAATAGGTAGGTAGTGCGGCGGCTTATCTACAGACAGGCCTCTTCTCATTTAGATGCTATTTGATTCTCTTGGCCTCTTCGGTTCTCATCATTGCCTGGCTCAATTTAAGGTTATTTCCCAAAATTTTAATAGGAATGCCTTCTGATTTCTGAACATAGAACTTTTGGCTGCCGATAGCTTTTGGTTATACTTAAGCTTCTATCTTGCAAATCACAAGCTTAAGAATCAATCTAAAATAACATGGGCACTCTCAAAACAAGAACGAACCTTGAATACTGTCTGATTATTTTTTCTTAGCTAAATAGTTTCTTATATTTGGTCCATGGAAGCAATGATGTTTATGATTTTGATACTGGAGCTGATAAAAAGAAAAAGGAATCAGTAGTCAACCTGTTTGGTAGGTGAGTTTCTAACTTATATTTCTTATCTATGATTTCTTGTGCTTTACTTCAGGATACGTTATGGACCAAAAACTGATCTTTCATATTTTTTAATTGAATTTTGGAAGCCCAACTGGAACCTTCATTGCTGCCTGCTTTTGTCTTGCTCTTGGCTTCGCGGGGCTAACTTGGTCTGCTATGAAGGCTGGAAATATACGATCAATTTTGTTTCTGACTTGTGCAATAATTTGCGGTTATATATATCAGGTAAAAAAATTTCTGTCACCCAATAGTGGTTAAATCGAGTGATAAG
>QFDD01008184.1:0-15380 GCA_006871305.1 Vachellia collinsii | reverse complement strand
AAAAAGAATAGTTAGATTTAAATTCAGCTGTTTCATTGTTTTTCCAATCAGGTTTTCTACAAGGTTTCCTTTTTAACTTTGATTGCAACATTAATCTGTTTAAAAGCTTGAATTAAACTCCTCACAAGAAACGACCTAGGTGTGCAACACTATACTACATTTTTATCATCTAGTATTTTGAAAGCCTATACGACTAAGGGCGATTTCATACATTCATCCAAAAGTTAACATAGGCAAAATACAAGGACATGCTTCAACATGTACAAGTTTTCTACAATATTTGGAAGCCACCTACCTAATCTTGAACTTCCTTGCCTTTGCCCTTTGAAATTTGGCCTGGGTGTCCTTGGAAAGAATGAGATTTCAAGGAAACCCCAATAGAAAATATTTCTATCTAACACATCTAAATGCATGATTGCAAATATGTAACATTAACATGCCATGAAAACATTAACAAAACCTTACTCCCTCATATTAACATTCATTGCACAAGGCCAAGGCACATCAAGTTTTGCATAGCTACAACCAAGCACAAGTAAGGGTTTACATGTCATAGGGCTACAATCCACATCAATCATGGCCAAACAACATACACAACAATCAATAGCAATGTCAATGTAAAAGTTAGAGAATTTGCTACCTTGATAACTTAACTTTCCAATTGACTTAGTAGCTTCCCACTTGCACTTTGCCAAATTTTCCTTTAAATTCACACTCCTAAAAAATTCATAATGCTTTTGGAATTAATCACAAGCCTTTTCCAAAGCATTATAACACTTAAAAACCCCTAAGACATAATCTTGACAACTTAGGGTTTCCAACCTTGTAACTTTGTCAAAATTGATTCCAGTGCTTTCAAAATTATTTTCTCACTTCTACCCTATACAATTTTGCCTTCTAAATCCATTGGAAGCATCAAAATTGATAAAATCACACTCCTCAACACAAAATCCCTGCAGACCGAAATGTGATAGAAATTTTGCAAACATGTGATTTTTCAACTTTTACCTCCATATGCATGCATAATCATGTTCCTAGACAATTTTCCCATGATTATTTGGCATCAAAACCTCCCTTTCCATTCAGATCAATTTCGTACAGCCCCTCATGAACAGTACTTTGTGCCAAAAATTCATACACAAGTCAAACAAGCACAAAACAACTACCAATCAAGTCCAAATCATGCATAGAGTTGATTCTTAGCAACTATTTCATCTAAATACCACTCTTTCTCATTTTCCTTTCTCGAAACCTAAAATTTATCATATTCATAACAGCCCATACAACCACTTTTGGAGAAAAATAAACCGATAGAATTGGAGAAAAAAGCCTAAGGATCATGAATATAGAAGGTTTCAAGCTTGGAACATGGATTTACCTTGAGATCAAGCTTGAAACCTTCTCTCCGTGCTTCCTCCTTGCTCTTCATAGTTTTCCTCTCTATTTTGGTGTCTTTCACAAAAATATGGAGGTGGAGGTGGTCTTGAAAGATCTTAAATGAAGGTAAGCACATGTCATAAAACTTGTGGGGCCCAATTCTACTAACAAGGCAACTTTACAATGATAAAGTAACTTTATTCTGATAAATTATACCATATTGTCATAATATCTTTATTTTTTTTTTCACTTTTACATAAGAAGAACACAAGTGGCAAGATATGGATCACTCTTCTTGCTTTACAAAACTTTGTTACCATAAAGTTACTTTAAGGCACCGGAAATACTTTTTGGGAATTCCCTGTTCACTTGACTAATTTAGGATCAGTCTAGATTCCCAAAATTCATCTGATACTCTCATGATTTTTCTCCCCTAAATTTTCTTTCTAGAATTCCTTTTTTTTTTTGATAGTATAGAATTCCTTTAATTAATTTTTGAAGAAAACCCTAATTCAAGGTTTTTTCTACGCCTTTTTCTTCCGATTCAGGAAATTGTTTCTGACTTTCTCTTGGAAACAATTTTATAAATTACTAGAATTTCTAAGCTATTTTTCCACCTTCTAAAATCATATATTTGAGGCCTCTGGATGCTTTAGACAATTATATTTAGCTAATTATTTATTAAATAGTCATATATTAAATAACCTTTAAAATTTCGGTAAAGGTTATTTTTGTCATTTTAACATAAACCAGGCCTCAATTATTGATCAATGGACCTTTTGGGGCTTTGTAAATTTTTTGATATTTTTTTCAAAATTTGACCAAAATACCCTTTGACCAAATTTACGAAAATGCCATTATTTTTTCAAAATGACCGTTTTACCCTTACTTTTCTTCGTACTTCCATATTTACTATTTCCTTTCACTCTCTAGACCTTTAATTCCTCTTTAGCTATTTGTTTAGCCTTCAATTTCAATTATAGAAAATTGTGGATATTATAAGCGGTGAGGGTATCTCGAAAGAAGAACTTTGAATCAATTTCAGTAATCGTACAGAGACTCATCTTGCTGTTTTGTAGGAAACTAGTTTCACATCAATCGGAGTTGTGGTTTGGGAGATATGATCAAAACATCAAGTATATGTCGAGTTGGAAGTGAAGCAGACATCAATAAGGAGGTTGATACTCGAGTATTGATCCTAATACTCGAGTATTGGCTCAAAAATCTAGACTTGAGTTTGTACTCAAGTATTGCTTCAAGTGTTGCTTTAAGAAACTCTAAAACTCATCATACTCGAGTGTTTAAGGTTATACTCAAGTATTGTCTTCAAGAATTAGTTCTGAGCATCCAAATGATGCTTAGATGAAGGGTAACTAAGTATATGATGATATAACATCCATTTAAAATATTTTAACATCCAAATTGAGTTATTTAACCGTATAATCCTCCAATTCCAAACTTGAATCTTGATGTTCCCATTTTATCTTGCAAGTTCTTCAGTTTTTCTTCTTCTTCTTGATCATTTTTCAATAATTCAACTTGACAACTTCTTTCCTTTATTTGACCAAACTATATAAGAAATTCACATTAAATATAGTAGTTAGTCAATTTACATTATACAAACTTTTTGCTCTTATATATTTGACATCATCAAAACTAATCATATATAACAAAGGTTGCAATCTAAAATGTACCGAGAAGAATTCCTGGAATGAAAAAGATTGAAAATCGGGACAAAAAGTGTTGAGGTCATGATGTTAGCTATACCAAGAGTTGCCCTTGAAAACAGGTTCAAAAATGTCATTAAGTTATTGAGTCAAATTCTTTCAAACTAACCACAAACATTCAAAATCTTCAGTAATTGACCAAACACTTAGGATTAATCAATAACAAATGAAAAAAATGTTAGGCAAAGGTGTAAATGCAAAAGTATAAAATAAAACCAAGATATTTGTTTGTATTTCTATTAACTTGTATGCTATGTGATGTCAAAAGTTAAAAGCCAAATCTAAAAGTCAACAAGAATCGACACAGATCAACAATGGTAATAATAACCAATTACTAGGGAACCAATTAAATGGCTCCCTAGCAACGGCACCATTGATTGGAATCGAGATGCCACCTTCCGATTCAATACAAGATGATTGCACCAAGATGATGCGATAAGTAGGCAACCTATCATTCTTTTCGAAGAGCAGCTTGTTGATTATCCTAGTTTAATTTGGCAATTAAAAACATGTTGAATTGGGTATGAGAAAGGGGGGTTTTGGCTAATGAAACTATGATGCATTAGAAAGAAGAATGCTGCAAATAAATATTTTGGTATTTTCAAATAATGAAGGTATGATTTGGATTAAAGGGTATATGTTGAGATAATGTTTTGATGATGGCAAATATGTTTTTGAAATTGTGTTTTGAATTATCAGTTTTCAGAAAGTTTTTGAAAATCTTCGAGTTTTAATGAAATGTTTGAGAGAACTCGAGTTTCGTGTTTTAGAACTCGAGTTACAGTGTTTAAAAGTGTGTTCAAAATCTCAAACTTTCAAGAGAACTCAAGTTTTGATTCGAGTTATATCAAAACTCGAGTTCTGGAAATCAAAACTCGAGTTTCGAGTGTTGAAAAAGGTTTTAGAAATGTGAAACTTTTAAAAGAACTCAAGTCTGAATGAAAGTTGTCTCAAAACTCGAGTTCCATTTTTTAAAAACTCGAGTTTCGTTCTTTGAGTCTGAATGAAAGTTGTCATATCCCGAATTTTTTAGGCCTAAGGGTTTGGTAATGGCCTCAATGAAAAATGCTACCAAACTCAATTTTATGAAGTTTCCTATCATATAAAAAGATTATCTGGAAATTATACTACATTTGGATCGACAAAGGAAAGTTAAAGGCGAAAGAAAATAAAAGGAAAAATGTGTGCAGAGGCAGAAAAAATAACAAAAGGAGAAATATGGATGCAGAAAGGAAAGGATGGACTAAAATGTCATTTTGAAAAGAAAAGGACCAAAGGGACATTTTGAATAGGGACCCAAGTGTAAATTTGAAATTCTTGGAACTAAATTGTCATTTTGGAAATTCAATGGCATTTTGGTAAATTGAGAAAATTCAAAGGGCATTTTGGTCAAAGTTTGACCAAAATATCAGAAAATTTTACTGAGTCCCAAAAGATAGAGAAAAATTCATTGATCAGTAATTGAGGCCCAGTTTAAGTGACAATGACATAAATAACCTTTGCGGGAATTTTAAAGGTTATTTAATATTTGGCTATTTAATAAAATAATTAGTCAAAAATGATTATTTAAAATATCCAGAGGCCTCAAATAATTGGTTTCAAAGTGAGGAAAAATAGCCCAAGAATTATAGTATTTTATAAAATTGATTCCAAGAGAAAGACAGAAGCAGTTTGCTGGAACGGAAAGAAAAGGTCCGGAAAAACCCCGAATTAGGGTTTTCTTCAGAAATTAATTAAAGACACATCCGGAATGAGAATTGAGGAAGGAAAAATGATTAAAAGATTAGAGGAAAAGTGAGCTTTGGAGGAAACCAATCTGGGAAAATCACTGGAATCGGTGAGATTGGTAACCCAAATGGACCACCTGTGAAGGATGTTTATCACGTGGAAGGACTGTGCCATAACCTGTTGAGTGTAAGTCAGAGCACTGACAAAGACAATTGGGTCATCTTTGATGCTCAAGAATGCTTCATCGTCAACAAAGAGGATTTGGCCATTGACAAAGAAAAGATAAACATTCAACTTCGAGCACCCAAGGGTGGTAACTGTTATACTCTTGACTTAGAAAATTCCTTTGCTAATTCCTGTTTCATTAGTCAAGCCGATGAAAGTTATGTATGGCATAAACGATTAGCACATGTAAATATGAATCAACTTGACAAGTTAATTAAGCATGGTTTAGTTCAAGGTATTCCAAAGATCAAAGTTAAAAATGACTTGATTTGTGATGCTTGTCAGATGGGAAAGCAAAACAAATTCTCTTTTAAATCCAAAAATGAGATTTCTACTTAAAGACCCCTTGAACTACTTCATATGGATTTGATGGGTCCAGCAAGAGTTAAAAGTCTTGGTGGAAATCTTTATACACTTGTCATTGTTGATGATTACTCTAGATTTACATGGACTATGTTTCTGTCATCAAAAGATGAAACTTTTGAATTATTTGTTATATTTGCCAAAAAGGTGCAAAATGAGAAAGGTATGTCTATTGTTTCCATTAGAACAGATCATGGAGGAGAATTCGAGAATGGAGACTTTGCAAGCTACTGTGAAGGGAAAGGAATCAATCACAACTTCTCGGCTCCTAGGACCCCTCAACAAAATGGAGTTGTTGAGAGGAAGAACAGAGTCCTGACTAACATGGCTCGATCTATGATGATTGAAAAGCAAATGTCACAAGTGTTCTGGGCAGATGCAATCAACACAGGTTGCTACATCTCTGACAGGGCCTACATTAGATCATCTCTCGTGAAGACTCCATATGAGCTATACAAAGGAAGGAAACCAAATCTTTCTCATCTTCACATCTTTGGCAGCAAGTGCTTCATCCACAACAATGGGAAGGAAAACATTGGTAAATTCGATCCTAGAGCTGATGAAGGTTTATTTCTTGGTTACTCTAATAGGAGTAAAGCATATAAAATTTTTAATAAATGTACTTGTGTAGTTGAAGAGTCAATTCATGTTAAGTTCGTTGAAACTGAAACTCAGACAAAACCTTTGGATGAGGAAATTGCTATTTCAAAAGATTTTCAAAATGTGGCTTCACTAGAAAATGATCCCAAAGAGGATCCTTCGGATAAACCTTTTGAAACTACTCAACCAAAAGCGTGGAAGTACATCAGAAATCACCCTCTCAATCAAGTGATTGGAGAAGTGAATGAAGGTGTACAGACACGAAGAAAATTTTTAAGTGAAGCGCAATTTTCAGCCTTTATCTCTGAAATTGAACCCAAAAATGTAGAAGAAGCCTTGTCTGACAATGATTGGATCATTGCAATGGAAGAAGAACTAAATCAATTTGAAAGAAATCAAGTTTGGGACTTGGTACCCCGTCCAAGTGACCATCCAATCATTGGAACAAAATGGGTATTCAAGAACAAACTTAATGAATCTGCAGTGATTGTTAGAAACAAAGCTAGATTGGTGGCAAAAGGATATAATCAAGAAGAATGAATTGATTATGAAGAAACCTATGCACCAGTAGCTAGATTAGAAGCTATACGAGTTCTTCTTGCTTTTGCGTGTATCAAAAATTTCAAACTTTTTCAGATGGACGTAAAGAGTGCTTTTCTAAATGGTTTTATTATGGAAGAAGTTTATGTTGAACAACCCCCTGGATTTGAGGACATTACAAAACCAGATCATGTCTTCAAATTGAAGAAAGCTCTTTACGGGTTAAAGCAAGCTCCAAGAGCTTGGTATGGAAGATTGAGCAAATTTTTGATAGACAAAGGTTTTGTCAGAGGGAAAGTTGATACAACCTTGTTTATTAAACATATTCATTCAGATGTGCTTATAGTTCAAATATATGTAGATGATATCATTTTTGGAGCTACTAACAATGCCCTCTGTGAGGATTTTGCTAAGATGATGCAGGGAGAATTTGAGATGTCCATGATGGGAGAATTAAATTTCTTCCTTGGACTTCAGATCAAGCAAAGGAAGAATGGGATCATCATTAGTCAAACTAAATACCTAAAGGAGCTCTTAAAGAAGTTTGGGATGGAGCAATGTAAAAGCTCAGATACTCCTATGAGCTCCACTGCCTTACTAGACGCAGACGTGAGTGGAAAGGACTTTGACATCAAAAAGTATAGAGGAATGATTGGATCATTACTCTATCTCACGGCTAGCAGACCATACATCCAATTTAGCGTGGGAATGTGTGCTAGATATCAAGCTGCACCAAAAGAGTCACACGCTGAAAATGTCAAAAGAATTTTCAGATATCTGGCTGGAACCTCGGAGCTTGGAATGTGGTATCCAAAAGGTAACAATGAATATTTGTTATCTTATTCTGATTCTGACCATGCAGGCTATAAAACTGATAGAAAAAGCACGAGTGGTCATTGCCAATTTCTTGGAGGTTCTCTGGTGTCGTGGTTCAGCAAAAAGCAATCCACGGTGTCATTATCTTCAACTGAAGCTAAATATATTGCTGCTGCAAGTTGCTGTGCACAAGTGCTTTGGATGAAGCAGCAACTTAAGGATATGGGAATGGATTTGTCAGAAATCCCAATCCTATGTGACAACACGAGCACCATTAGTCTGGCCAAGAACCCTGTGCATCACTCCCGAACAAAGCATATAGATATACGTCATCATTTTATTCGGGATCATGTTTAGAAGAAGGATGTCAAAGTGATGTTTATTCCAACTCACCAACAAGTGGCAGATATATTCACCAAACCACTTGCAAGAGAACAATTTGTGAATATTAGAAGAGAATTGGGAATGGTAAATCCCAATGAATTGTAAGTATTTTCATGTTTAATGTTTATATGTTTTGATGATTATGTGCTAACTTTATCATCGGAGAGTTTTCAGAAAGTTTTGCAGGTCTCTGTTTTCGTCACAAAGAACAGAGTGTGTTTTATGCCAAACAAAACTTGAGTTCTGGAACGAGTTTTGATGTTTCTCTAAAGAAAAAGGTGTAAAACTCGAGTTTCACGAGACTCGAGTTTGATGACCAAAACTCGAGTTATGCTGAGCATTTCTTGACTAAAACTCGGTGGAGGAAGAAAGTCTGTTCAAAACTCGAGTTATGGGAAGCCAAAACTCGAGTTCCAGAGGCTCCAGAGGCTCAACTCGCAACAAAACTCAAGTTTCCTAAGGAGTTCAGGTAAAACTCAAGTTTACAGAGGACAAAACTCGAGTTATGGTAAGTCTTTATGTTTTAGGGTCGCGAAACTCAAGTTTTGGTTAAGCAAAACTCGAGTTATGGCAAGTCTGTTCATCTTCAGGACCCCGAAACTCGACTTTGGGTGAACAAAACTCGAGTTTTCAAGTGCCTGTTCATCTTTAGACCCGAAACTTGAGTTTTCATAAATGAAACTCTAGTTATAGGACATTTTTTCAGTTTTTGCATGCCCGAACCTCGAGTTTTGCGTGACAGAACTCGAGTTTCGAGAGTCACCGAGGCTAAATTGCTCCTGAAACTCGATTTTTCTCACTTCCCCTTTTCAAAAACTCGAGTTAACCTAATTTCCTCTCACCCAAAATTCGATTCAACCGTTGCTTTCACCCAAAAACCATTTCAATCTTTCCCATAACCGCTTTCGACCAAAACCCATCACTTAAATATCATTCATTCCAACTTTTCAACTGATTAAATCCCCAAATTTCACTTTCATCACCGTCGGCTTTCAACTCTCCAAATCTCCATTTTCTATGTCGCTTCCTCAAATCAAGCAATGGCTTGCACTAAGGGTGGACCGAAAACTCCCTCCAAGTCCAGAAAATCATCTGAAGGTGCCCCATCTCAATCCCAAGCCTCTACTCCGCCGGCACCGAAACTGGTTCGCATAACAGAGCCCTCAGAAGAGCAAACAGAACCAGAGATTCCTTTAACTCGAAAGCCAAGAACAAGCAAGCCCAAATCGATTCTGAATCCAAAAGCAAAGGGAAAGGCTCCAATGACAGAATCATCTCATCCAGAAACCTCTCGGGCGGCAAGGACAGATTCTGAAATCGAGAGTGTTTCTCCGGCATCCAGAGTCTTTGCTCCTAAGAGGAAGAAAATGAAGGCACAGAGAGCTTCAACTTTAGAGATCCCTCAGACTTCTCAAGCCTTTGGGTACACAGAAGGGGTTGCACCCCCTGGTTTCAATGTAAGTGCAGTCTTCATAAACCCTCAAGTCCCAGGAGTATTTGTGAATGCATATGAGGGTAGAGAATTATGTCCTGCAATGGTAATAGATTTAGACCACGTTAAGAACTTGGAGATAGATGTTAAGGAGCACCTAGAGCATTATGAGAACTTGCTAAAAATCAACATCTCCTACTCTCCTGATTTGGTCCGAAATTTTTATAACAACATGGTAAATAATTCTGTCACTGATGAATCTGGAAAGGTTCTTTTGAGATCTTTAAAGACTAAGATAAGAGGGGATGACATCTTTATTGAGCCTGAGCTTATTAATAATTATCTGGGCACACATGAGTTTGATGCTGAGTTGAGAACTTTCAGTCCAGAGGAGGTGTTTGAACTGCTAAGGCTAGAAGAGCCTTTTACAGGACTGAACTTTGAACCTGCAGCAATGCCACCAAAGCAGAGGGTGATTCACTACATCTATACTAGATGTCTAGTGAATAAAGGAAAGAATTACACCCATCTGTCTTCTTCTGATTATCAGATGATGGCATCCATCATGACCAAGGAGAAGAGAAATATTGGTCAGATGATATTTGATGAGATGTGGAGATTTAGGTTCTCCAAGTCCAAGAGGATGACTGTACCCTACCCCTGCCTGGTGTCTAAGATCATGGAGCTTCATAACATTTGGTACATTCTAAAGGATCAGAAGGCCTTGAAGCCCATTGAGTTTAAGGAGACTCATCTTCATCGGATGAAGATTGAGATAGCCCCTGGACAGGCCACAGCACAGAGCAAGCAGAGGAAGAAGACTTCCTCAAGACCTTCTAGAGTGCCCCAGGATGAGGCACAATCCTCAGCCCCTCAGCAGCCTACCTCTGCACCTTCCTTTGCTCAGGCCTTTGTCCAGCACTACATGGAGACTGAGTTCAGGAAGATGGGTGAGCAGTTCACACAGGCCTTCCATTCTGAGACCCAGAGTTATGTGAACAAACTCCTTCTGGCTGCTGCTGAGTATTTTACAGGGAAATCTCTAGATATAGCAGTGGCTGCTCTAAAGGATTCAGTGGATTCTCTCCAAGTCTCAGTGGATTCTAGGCTCTCCTCTCTGAAAGGAAGGATGACCTCCATTGAGGACTTTATCAGAGGCTTTAAGGCCTCCACTTCTGGGACAGCAGTACCTGAGCCTTCTGCCTCTCCTGAGCATGTTCATGGTTCTCCAGTGGTTGATCCTACTTCTGAGCCTTCTCCAGTATCTCCTTTGGATGCTCCAGTGCCTGAGTCTAAGCTTGCCCCTGCATCTCCTATTGTTGATCCTGCTCCTGACCCAGAGCCTATCCCAGTCTCTCCAGTTTCCTCACCTCCTGCTCCTGCACCTGCTCCAGTTCCTACTCCTGTGCTTCTACTTGAGTATCATCCATCCTCAGAGACTGAGCAGTCTCCTGCAGCTTCTGAGCCTCCTCCATCTGAGCCACCTCTATCTCTTGCACCCCTTACCACCATCTTTAAGATTTCAGACTCTTCTCCTTCACCTTCTTCTGCCTCTCCTTCTCACCCTCTTTGATTGATGACAAAAAGGGGGAGAAGTGGTGACTTTTGTTACTTGTTGTTTATTCTGTTGAACTTCTTGTGTTATATTGAATTTTAGATATATAAAGCTTACATTGTTCTCTCATTGCATATTTATGTTTCCTGAATAGATCAATATGTTTTTTCTTCCCGATAATTGGTTTCTGTTAATTGGTTTGTCATCATCAAAAAGGGGGAGAATGTTGAGATAATGTTTTGATGATGACAAATATGTTTTTGAATTTGTGTTTTGAATTATCAGTTTTCAGAAAGTTTTTGAAAATCTTCGAGTTTTAATGAAATGTTTGAGAGAACTCGAGTTTCTTGTTTTAGAACTCGAGTTACAGTGTTTAAAAGTGTGTTCAAAATCTCAAACTTTCAAGAGAACTCAAGTTTTGATTCGAGTTATATCAAAACTCAAGTTCTGGAAATCAAAACTCGAGTTTTGAGTGTTGAAAAAGGTTTTAGAAATGTGAAACTTTTAAAAGAACTCGAGTCTGAATGAAAGTTGTCTCAAAACTCGAGTTCCATATTTTAAAAACTCGAGTTTCGTTCTTTGGAAGTCTTTTGAAAATCAGAACTTGCAGTGGAAACTCAAGTTATGTTGGAAGTTTTGGCAGAACTCGAGTTTCGTTTTATAGAACTCGAGTTTCGGGCTCTCAAATGACTTTGGAAAACCAAACTTCTTTCAAAAACTCGAGTTTTTCAGTGGAAGTTTTGCAAGAACTCGAGTTACGCATCTCAGAACTTGAGTTTCGAAGAGAGAGAAACGAAACTCTCTTCTCAAACTTCAAGTTTAAGTGAAAGACTTGATAGAACTCGAGTTTCAGCTTTTCAGAACTCGAGTTTCGAGCAGAGTCAAATTTTCTAAACCTCAAAACTTCTTTCCAAACTTGAAGTTTCACTTAGAGTTTCATTAGAACTCGAGTTTCGTTGTATCAAACTCGAGTTTCGAAAGGCAAACTTCTTTTAAACTCAAAACTTCCAGTGCAACTCAAGTTTCATATAAAAGTTATGTCTCGAAACTCTTATAACTTGAAGTTTCATGAAGGAAAACTCGAGTTTCGAAGGACAAACACACTGAAATACAAAACTCTCAAGAGAACTCGAGTTATAATGAAAGTTATGACTTGAAAACTCTCAAAACTTGAAGTTTTGCTAGATCAAACTCGAGTGTCGAAGAGAGCAAAGCATTTTGGTCAACTGGAACTCCTGGAAACCCGAGTTATAAGTTTTACAACTCAAGTTTTATCAAAACTCTTATTCAAACTCGAGTTTCAACAAAAGTTATGAGATTTTCTCTTTGAAAATTCTTCCATAACTCGAGTTCCATCTTCTGATAGTTACGCAGCGTGTCAGCGACTTTAAACTGATTCCAAAATCTTTCCTTTTTCATGCAACGATTATTTGAATCTCAACAACCATCATAAATGCTTATCTGACTTATTTATTAATAGGGAATGAAGTCCAAATTGCCTGAACTAAAAGAGCTTCAACGGACAAATTCTCAGATCTTCATTCTACCTACTGTCAGAAAGTTGCAGATGCATTCAATGTGGGAAGGTGAACGATGATGGTGTCTCTAACGGAAACTTAAATGTCTCTAACGGACATTTAATACTCTTCACCTATAAAAGGAGGTTCATTCAAGTCACTGGAAGACAGAGAACGCACATACGAGAAATCAAATTTATTACGCTTCACAGTCATACTCTGTTTTTCATTCTCTCATTAAGAGCTTCAGTGTTCATCATTAAATTCTCATAAAAGGAGAATATTCTTGTTCATTTATTGTTTTGAGAGAGTTGGCCAAGGTCAGAGAACCTTGAATTGGTTTAGACACAAGCAAAAGTGTCTGTGGGTTAGATTGAGTTAAGAAGGGGGAGAGTCCTTCTTGTGTTTGTTTGTAATCCTTTTAAGATTAGTGGATTGAGAAAAGCTCAGAGGGATCTGAGGACTGGACGTAGGTCAAGAGGACCGAACCAGGATAAATCTCTGTGTCGCTTTCCTTCATACTCTGTTTTAGCTTTCAACGTTTGCTAAAATTTTTATTAGACCAATTCATCCCCCCCTCTTGGATTGCAATTACAATCACAGAAACCAAGTAACAATCTAACTATCAACAATCATTGACAATTAAGTGAAACAACGGATCTAAACTAGAAAATATATATGAATCAACATGAAACAACATCCAATCGATATGCATATTCTAATCACAAGATTACAAAGCTGTAATCCTAGTTTACATAGTAGTAGAAATTCCTAAATCTAGAAATCTCTACAAGAGTTCAAACATGAAATTAGACTAAGAATACTCCCCAGTGAATCCATGAGCTCAAGCTTCATCCTCCATCACCAAGAAGCTAAGGTTTTAGCTTCTCATGGCTCTAGAACTGCGGCAATCACTTCAGAGACTTTCAGCCATGAGAGGAATGGTAATGGGTATGAAAATGTGTAGAAAAGCATGTTAGGAGTGGATTAAATGGTTTGGAATGGAGAGAAATGGTGTAGAAGTGAAGGAAAATGGATGGGGGTTGTTGGTTGCTTGAGAGAGAAAGGTTGAGACTTCCAAAACTTTCTTATCTACAGAATGAGGGACTTCTTTATCATGGTGGATATCTTCCCTATGTGTAGGTGGCTACTAACCTAATCCAAAATGCATAGTTGGACTTTTACACTCGGAGGTTGCGACAATACATGTAGTATGTCACAACTTTATCCTGTTTATGTGACTTTAGTATGTTTAGTCGTGACTTGATGGCTAAGCACATCATTCTAGAATTATGTCAAAGTTGTGACACATCTCTTTACTAGATTCATTATCCATTAGAGACCTCAATGGGACCCTTGGAGTCCATTATGTGAGCTGGAATTAATTATCTTGGTGAATTTCAAAACACCCACTTGAGTTACTATTCCTTTAAAAGCTTGAAATTTTGGCCCAACTTTGAAAATTCACAACTAATTCTAAAAAAATTTCAACCAAATGGTTTAATTCTCTAATTCAAAATTTCTCAATCCCTTATAAGGGAAAAATACTCCTTGGACCAAAGTAATGCCCAATGAAAGATGAAAATAGTTGGAAAAATCACTATTCATTTGGTTGAAACCGAGGTATTTCACTGCGGTGAATTTTGGGTGTCGCTGCAGCAAAATTTTTCAACAAAAATAGAAGTTTCTCTCTGACCAAGTTGGCTGTGGTGAACATTTGAGCTTGGTGCAGTGAACTCCTCCACAATGCACTTCGCCGGGGTGAACTTTTGCTTTCAAATTTTCTGGTTTTCTACTGAACTTTGAAAAGTCATAACTTTGTCCAGACAGCTTCAAATTGAGAAAACTAGGCCTCTATAGAAATATCATGAAAAGATATATTTGCATGTAAAATTTCATGGCCATTGGATTTCATTTGCTCAAATTATCCTATTTTGTCACTTTTTAAGAGCTTTGGACCCTTTTTAGCCAAGTTGCATGCTCAATTTCTTTTTTTTTTCAATGTATTTCAACTCAGCACACACTTATTTACATCACATAGCACTAAAATGACTTAGTGTAGGAATTTAATTTACATTTATCAACATATGCATAAAAAAGTCACATGTATACACATCAAATGTCATATATAGAATGTGCAACTTGTGCATTCTCATGGAAGCCCTCTCCATTCATTCTTGGACCTCCTTCCCTTTGCCCTTGGAAATTGTTCCTATTGTTAGTCATTGAAAAGGATGAGATTTCAAAGAAATCCCAGTAGCAAATATTTCTAACAAAACATCAATATGCATGATTAATTGGATATAAACTAGCATGCCATGAAATGAAAACAATACCTTCTAACATATTTGCACAAGGACAAGGCAATCATTGCATAGCTACAACCATGCACACTCAGAAGCAAGGATTTACATGTTAAGTGGCTACAACCGCACATCAAACATGCCCAATAACATATACAACAATCAATGCAAAGTGGATGTAAAGTTAGAAGTTTTGCTACCTTATATGCTTTACTTTCCAGTTGTTAGGATCGGATTTGACCAAGAGGGGGGGTGAATTGGTCAGATAAAATTTTCGTAACGTTAAAAGCGTAAAACAGAGTTGAAGAAAATGGACAAAGTGGTTTATCCTGGTTCGGCCCTCTCTGACCTACGTCCAGTCCTCAGAATCCACTGAGCTTTTCAAATCCACTAATCTCAACAGATTACAACCAATCCGAAGAAGGACTCTCCCCCTTCCTAACTCAAACTAACCCACTGACACTTTTGCTCGTGTCTCAACTCACTCAAGATTCTCCAACCTTGAGTATCTCTTACAATATCAATGAACAACAAGTATATTCTCCTCTCTGAGAATTGAATGATAAACACTGAAGCTCTTAAATATGAGAATATGAAAACAGAGTAAGAAATAGAAGAGTAATGAGTTTTCCGTGCGCGTTCTCTGCTTTGTTCTTCCTTCTTCACAGCTTTGCCTTTTATAGATGTGGAGAATTAAAATGCCGTTGGAGTCAATCAAGTTTCCGTTAGACTCAGTGCTTAGAATTTGTCCGTTGAAGCTCCTTTCTGATCTGGCAAAGAGATTAAATAAACGCTGTATGAACAGTACAAAAA
>QFDD01008183.1:0-11341 GCA_006871305.1 Vachellia collinsii | reverse complement strand
ACTTCCACATACTGTAGTCAGCTGGATTGGATCCAAAGTCATATATTGGGCCTCTTGCAACAGAAATTAGATGATTCTGTTTGGGCAAAAATGGGTGCCAAAATGACAATGAGCCTAACTCCAAGCCCAAAGATATGCATATTTTTCACCAAAAAAAAAACATATGCAGTTTATACGGTATTATTATATCCGATACGTGAATTTGGTATCTAATGTTTTTATTTTAAATTTTCATATATTGGATAAATTTAAAATGATTTTGAAATATTATAAAATTAAAAAAGATCAACTTGAATTATTGAATTCTTAATTTTTTTTGGGAATTAAATTTACAGTGATTTTACTTATTTCAATTTTTGCATAAAAATACATCAATTAAATAATATATATTAGTTAATTTTATAATATAATAAGTTATAAATAATATAATACAATTTTTTTAAAAAATTTCAGCCATTAATAAAATGTTCGAAAAATAAAGTTAAATAGAGAACGAGGAGGAGACAAAACGGTGACGTCAACCACGTGGGCTTGGGATGGGAGGCAGATTGAGATGCAAGTCAAGTCGGTCATGCACCCAACTTACCAAGTTATGTCCCTTTCAACCCTCTTCTCTAAAACTATCATTAATTATCATAATCATCATCTCAATCAATCTCTCTTTTTAAACTACTTTCCAGCAATTCATACGTAAATAATATATCATATTTAGAATTAAAGATAGTATTCTTACTCTTGTACAACTATACTTTTTTTTTCTTTGTTAAAGTATATATATCCTTCAAACGAAAGTGTCAGACAATAAACAAGAATATATTTTTTGGTAAAGATTTAAATTAGTTCATCAAGTTGTAAGGAATTAGTCTTTTTCATTATACTTAATTCATGTTAGCTCTTATATTACTATACTACTATTAAGTAGGATTGCGCATGATGCATGATTGACTAGCTAGTCCCTTTAATATTACCTTTGGTTCTACATATAAGAGATAGTTGACTTTTTTAGAGTGATCAAAGAAGTTAATTAATTGATATGTTTATCATTTTTTTAAATTAATTTGTTTGACTTATAAACTGATGTTAATTCTAATTATACACATAAGTATTTTCATAAATATATATTATAATTAAATAATTTATTTAAAAAAATTAGCTGACTCTTATATTAAAAAATAAGAAATATAAACTTGTGCCTTTGTCTCAAAATTTACGAAAAGAGCTAATTATGGTTATGGATGGGATGATGAGGTGGTTGATTAATCACGGGTCAGTAACAGTTTCTGTTAGTAACATCCATCATTCTTTGAGTCTGAGTTAATTCTTTTTCTTTTTTCTTTTTTGGGCATAACATATTCTTTTATTTTACGTTATACTGTTCACTCTCTAGTCTTTATTTCAAAAATATTCCATAATCCTTATTACTTAAGACAATTCCAATTATAACTCAAGGAGATTTGACTTTAAATATCTAACATTATCACTTGTTCCATGCTTTCTATTTTATCCACATAAAAATGCTCATTGAACTCTCCATATAAAATGAAATGTGATATATATATATATATATATATTATGGAGAGTGTATGTATATATACATCAAGTTGATGATCAATCAACGTATATTTGTTTCATTAGTAGCATGCACAACCAATAATTGAGGTCATGGTAATTATAATTATAATCATGAAAGAGGGTGATAGAAAAATATATATGACGCATTAATTAACAGATGAAACTGATTAAAATTAATTAGAATTATCATAATTAATATTACTAAATATATTAACATATTTTATCACAATTAATATTATAATTAACTTATTGCATTGCCACTCACAAAAATTACTGACTATATGTTATAAATAGTAGCTCAAGAAGAGTTGAAATTTTCAACTTGTTAACCAATTTTCTTTGGGTTAATGTTCAAATTACTGCTACAAGTAAGTTTTGATTTAGAAACAATATTGTCTTGAAAGTTTTAAAATTGAACAATGTTATCCCATTTCGTTAGAATATTAGTGTTGACTGTTAAAAATTGGTGTTGACTATTAACATTTTAACAGTAAAGAATAACATTACCTTAATTTAAAACCTCCAGCGTAGTCTTGCTCTTAACAAAACTTTTGGGGTAATATTATTATATAAAGGGGCAAAAATAACCCCAAAATTTTTGCGAATGAGCATTAGGCACATGGAAGTTTCGGGGGGCCATTTTGGTCCCAGAAGAAAATGAGGCATTTTCATCCCTACAATTAAAAATGCTAATATTGATTGTCACACCATTATAGCTTGTTTGGGATTAGCTTTTAGGAAGTGATTATACGCAATCCGAGGTAAATATGTAAGATGAGTTTTATATCGACTTGTATAAAAGTGATTAACAAATAAGCTGTAATAGATAAGTTAATCAACTTTAATGGTCAATGTTAATAATTTTAACGGTTTCACCCTATTTTAAAATTTCTGTTTAAAATAGCCCATTGATAACTTTTGTATGCCTAATGTCTATTCATAACAACTTCTGAATTATTTTTACCCTTAATCTAATATTATTTTTCTGTGAAAACTTCTAAAACAATTTTTTTTTCTAAGTTAATATTTATACAATAAAATTAAGAGGTGTTGCTGTTGATATTATTTATTTAAAAAAATAAAAAAAATGTTGGGGAGGCAGAAGTATGGCAAAAAGGTTGGGATGCAGAAGAAGACAGAGAGGAGAGAGTGAGAGAGACGTTTGGTGTGAGACAGTGAGAAGCCATGTGCTTCTATGCGGCGCCTGTTATATTCTTCTCTCTCTCTAGCTCTCTCTCTTCCCCCATTAACGTCTCTTTTTTGTTTTTTCCCCTCTTGGCCTCAACCTCTCTCTTTCACATTAACGTCTTCAACTTCAACCTCTCCTTCCTACAGTTATTTCCGGTTTCTCAACTCAACTCTTCCTCTTTTCTTCACCGAATTCATGAACAAATCTTCAACCTGAAGAATCATATAAAACTAAAAACCATTATAAGAATTGCTTCTAACTACGTCAATGAGCGCCGTCAACTCTTTGTCCTTCTTGTCCCTTGTGTATCTTGAAGCCGCGTTCAAGCGGGTCCCAGAGATCCTTCATCCGACCACACCCCCATGTTCTTCGAAACCTTCTCTACGATTTCAACAACTCACGAATTTTTATATTGCAATCAAACACAATCTCCAGTTGGGATGCCTCTTCATTAAATACAACCTTCTTTCATCGCTGATAGATAATAATAATAATAACTCTTTTCAGTTTGCAGAGTTTTTATCATTTTAATATGAACCAAAATATTCTTTTCCAAAAGATTCTCAAGTTTTTAAAATCACAGCGCAATGACTTGAGGGCACAGCTGGATTTTCGGATTGGAATTTTTTAATTCTGCCTCTAATGGAGGAGGTATAGCAGCTCGCGAGTGAGATTTTGAAGTTTCGTATCATTTTTCTTCCATGTGGGGTCCTCTGTTTTCTTACTCTGTTCTTGACAGCCTAATCAAACAGCCTGGAATACGGTGCTTGTACCTACACTAAAAAGCTTCAACTTCATAATGCTCTTCCATTCACCAATTGGATTCATGTAAATCTTTTTTCTAGCTTCAACTCTTTCTCGTCTCTATCATATCTCTTCACCTGGGCATCACATCATGCGCATTTTGCTCCTTCCATGAGGTAAGAACTCCTATATAGTTTCCGTCTATTTACGTCAGGAAACTCTAGCAAATAGGATCCGAACTTATTGCTGAGAAGAGCTGAGTTTTTTGATTGTCTTCTGACGTTTAAAGTTCATTGTATGTTTGCGTGCTACTTGTGAAAGTAATGTCTTCTTCTGGCATTGAGTTGATCAGATCCGGTGTTACCGCAGGTTTTGTGCATGTTGCCCATCAACTGTTTGTGAATAGGATTTGCAGCGTTTTGCTCATTCTTGTCGTATTTCTGAGGTCGCTGTGAATCCCCGGCTGATTCGGTTTATTGTGAATCGGGGCAACCCGTTTATGGATTGGTGACCCGGAAGTTAAGATGGTGAAGATGAAGATAGTGAAGTGGGTTCCTTCTGTTCTAGTAGTCTTTTTCTTATTGGTTGATGGGTCATTTGCCTCATACACCCCTTCTGATAATTACCTGATCGTTTGTGGTTCTTCTCAAAATATCACTTTCCAAGGTCGTACTTTTGTTCCTGATTCACAACACTCTTCATTAGTATTGGAAACTGGGAATTCTATTGTTGTTGCCAATTCTAGTTCTCTTGTCCCATCCCCAATATACCATTCAGCTCGGATTTTCACCGAGAAAGCTTCTTATAGCTTTGAAATTCAGCAACAAGGCCGTCACTGGGTCCGCCTGTACTTCTTCCCTGTTAAAAACCCCAGCCATGACTTGACTTCTGCTTCTTTAACTGTGGTCACTGATGAATTTGTTCTCCTGAACAACTTCACATTTAAGAACTACAATGGTTCTTATATGTTCAAGGAGTACGCCATCAATGTTACATCTGATACCTTGACTCTTACGCTCATTCCTTCAAATGGTTCTGTGGTTTTTGTCAATGGTATTGAAGTTGTATCAATGCCAAATGACTTGTTTATTGATCAGGCATGGGCTTTAAAACCATCAACCCCATTCAGTGGCCTTTCCGAACTCGCCTTTGAAACCGTTTACCGGTTGAATATGGGAGGTCCTCTTCTTAATGCTCAAAATGACACCCTTGGAAGGACTTGGGAGAATGATCTGAAGTACCTTCATGTGAATAGTTCTGTCCTTAATGTTTCAGTTAGCCCTTCGACCATCAAGTATCCGGCTGGCATTTCGCCTGAGACAGCACCGAATTGGGTTTATGCCACTGCAGAAACGATGGATGATGCGGATGTGGCTCAAAATAGTTTCAACATTACTTGGGTATTCCCTGTGGATCCAAACTTCTCTTACTTCATTCGGGCACACTTTTGTGATATTATGAGCGTATCCCTCAATAGTTTAGTGTTTGATATGTTCATAAATTCTGATATAGCTCTTGGAAGTCTTGACCTCTCATCCATAACTGGTAACTTGGCTGTGCCTTACTACAAGGACTTCATCTCTAATGCCTCCACAGATTCAAACACTTTGAGTGTAAGTGTTGGTCCGGATTCAATGGCAGATATGACAAATGCCACCATGAATGGGCTGGAGATAATGAAAATTAGCAATTCAATGAAGAGCTTGAATGGGCTTTCTTCAGTGGAGAGTCTTCTTCCTAGTTCATCTTCAAAGGCGAACAAGATAGGAATAATAGTTGGTTCTGCTTTAGGAGCAATAGCTGCTATAGCATTGGTTGGTTTGTGTTACTATTGCTTCATTGTGAGACGTCGGTCGAAGTCCCCTCAACAAGGTCATCCATGGCTGCCTTTGCCCTTATATGGAAACTCTCAGACCATGACAAAGTCTACATTATCACAGAAGAGTGGAACTGCGAGTTGCATTTCTTTGGCTTCGACGAATCTTGGGCGTTTCTTCAGTTTCCAAGAGATCCTGGATGCAACCAACAAGTTTGATGAGAAGCTGCTTCTGGGGGTTGGTGGTTTTGGGAGGGTTTATAAAGGAACACTTGATGATGGCACCTACGTAGCTGTCAAAAGAGGCAACCCCAGATCCGAACAAGGCATCGCTGAATTCAGAACCGAAATCGACATGTTGTCCAAGCTTCGCCATCGCCATCTCGTGTCTCTCATAGGCTATTGTGATGAGAGGTCAGAAATGATTCTTGTCTATGAATATATGGCTAATGGTCCTCTTAGAAGCCATCTGTATGGAGCAGACCTGCCACCTCTATCATGGAAGCAACGGCTCGAAATTTGCATTGGAGCAGCTAGGGGCCTCCATTATCTTCACACCGGTGCAGCTCAAAGCATAATTCACAGAGATGTGAAGACGACGAACATCCTCTTGGATGACAATTTTGTTGCTAAAGTTGCCGACTTTGGCCTCTCAAAAACTGGTCCTGCTCTTGATCAGACCCATGTAAGCACTGCGGTGAAAGGCAGTTTCGGTTATCTTGATCCTGAGTACTTCAGAAGGCAACAACTTACAGAGAAATCAGATGTCTATTCATTTGGAGTAGTTCTAATGGAAGTACTATGCACAAGACCGGCTTTGAACCCTGTCCTTCCAAGGGAGCAAGTTAACATAGCTGAGTGGGCAATGACATGGCAGAAAAAGGGCATGCTTGATCAAATCATGGATCAAAACTTGGTTGGGAAGGTGAATCCCGCTTCTCTTAAGAAGTTCGGCGAGACGGCTGAGAAATGCTTGGCTGAGCACGGCGTAGACAGGCCATCCATGGGAGATGTATTGTGGAACCTTGAATATGCTATGCAGCTTCAAGAGACCTCTTTTGCACTCACAGAACCTGAAGATAATAGCACAAATCACATTACTGGGATTCAGCTGACTACACTTGAGCCTTTTGATAATAGTGTAAGTATGATTGATGTGGGTAACTCTGGAACAGATGATGATGCAGAAGATGCCACCACAAGTGCTGTGTTCTCACAATTGGTAAATCCTCGAGGAAGATAAAAAAAATCTTCTGTGTGTATTCATATGGTCAATTCCAGCCTTGGGCCATTAAGTCAAGCACAGTGGCCTTTTTGGCCTTTGGAAAGTTCTTGATTGATGAATTAATGGAGGTTTATCATCAATTTCTCTAATTTTTTAGTCCCATTTTTTTTTGCCCATAAGCAATTCTTGTAATATAGTAAAGTTCTGGATGCAATTTCCAAATGAGCCAGTCAGAAATTGCCTGAAGGTACCATCAAGATTATGTTGTTCCTTACATAAATCAGAGGAGTTAAAGCTTCCTTTGTTTCTACACATTTACAATATATGGACCTTGTAAGTTCTTTATGAAATCAATATAGAAAGTAAGGATCTTCTTCCTATTTTTGATTTCTGGTATTTAACTGAGTTGAATTGCTTTCCATTACAGTTGCAGATTTTCTATTTACAAGACTAATGAAGGCTAGAAACTAGTCATATGAAACATAAACATTGTGGAATGAAATAAACATATCCATATTCATATAATGCATCCTCTGTTTCTGCATTGAAACAGAAGAGTTTGAACCATCTAATTTGAACAAAATAGACCTTCATGTCTTGGATAGAAGATAGATGTGATGTAACTCTGATAAAATCTTATTATTATTATCTGCCTACACAAGTAGTCCACCCACCCAAGACATAGGAAGGACTAGGAGGGGAATTCATGCAGCACAGCCTGTGGCAGGTCAGATGTGTTGCCTTTTTTTTTAAAAAAAATACGTAGTGTTATTTTGGATTTTATTTTTTTTTGAAATAATTTTATAATAAAAGAGAAGGTCATTAGGAAATAAATTATGTGTAATAACATAAAAATAAAAAAGCTAAAAAGATATTTAAAAAAATATATGGCCAACTTTTTTGAAAATAAATTCAACAAAAAATAATAAAGTTTATGCGACACTTAAGTGAGGTTCTCTTTAACCAGCTAGTCTTTCAGAGTTAATCTGTAAATGCAAAGTAATACAACATAAATTTGATATTATCATCTATATAAAATGATATAACTTTTATCATTAGTTTTTTTTTTGCATCATTTTATCAATCATTAATAATGATTAAACAAACGGTTACAAACAATTTTTTATTCAAACAGTGAAATTCAACACAGACAAATATTTTGTTAATAAATTCAAACATATAATCATTCCAGAACCACTAATTATGATTTCCAGATTTTATTTATCTTCTGCAAACTATACCATTCCCACTGTTGGCAACACCTCTGCAATCTAACATCCCATGATCCATAACTGGCTCTATCTTCTTTGGAAAAACGTGAAGAGGAGAGAACAAACACGCCCCACATTTTGCAGAAAGAAGTGAACTTGTTCTGTACTTGTCTTCCCCTCCGACCACCGGCATTGCCACGCCGGGCTTCGCCGGATTCTCAAAATCCGGTTGGTAAGTCCTTCCAAGAACTCCTTCAACTTTAGGTGATAAGCCAAAGAACTTAAATTGCACCTCCAGGTGAGCAAAGCAGTCATCTTCAGGTATCTGATAATTATGGATTCTACTGTCTTCCTTGGTCACAGGAACAACATTGACAGAAATCTCTGCAACTTCAGTAGTAAGCAAGACACTATTCTTGGTTGAAGTTCTCTCCAATCTAACTTTGTTTTCTGGGGATTCCCATACAGAGAAATGGCCTTGTGGGATGATGAGTTCTTCTTCATTGTAAGAGAGCTTCAAGTGGTCAACTTCATCATCCCAAGTTGATGCTCGGGTGGCTTCAATGGAGAAGTTCTGAGAGTCAAAGAGGATTCCCAGTGCTTGAATCCAAGTGTAGTCCCGAGACCGGTTGGCTGGCCGAAGACCGATGAAACGGGCATTGATTTGCAAGTTGGTGTCTGATACCAAAGAGAAATGCTCATTCCTCCTTCCATGGAAATAGAACACAATCCCATCTGCACCAACAAAACGAGGGTCCAAGCATGCAGATCCACGGCCATTGCAGTTTGGTTTGCGTCCTGTTTCCAAACTCTCATGAGGATAACTAATTAATCATCCATAATCGAAGAATTCTTGATAACCACTCTGCTTTGCTAATCAGTCAAAGAGGTGATAAAAATGTAGGTTGGATTTGCAAAAGGTTAACCCATTTTGAGATGGACCAATCTGTCTATTGACCCACTTTTTTTAAAAAAAATCATTTTAATTTTAACAAAAAAGAAGTTATTGTTTCATAATTATTTTAACCACGGTTATTGTAGTTTAGAACTTGATTTCATGTTTGACTTTTTTATTGTTCTATTAATTTATCATTTTTATATTGATAGAATAATTATGTAAAATAGATTATATGTTTATATTTACAATTTCTAAGTTTTATTTAATTATTTGATTTTATAAAAATATAAAAAATGTGAATTTAACGTATAAAATTTTGTAAATTATTTTGTTTTTTTAGATGTGAAAAAAAATATTAGTAAGATCCACCCTCATTGCGCTTGGGTTGATAAAATGCCATTCACCTTAAGGTAAGCTTTTCCAATCCAACCTGTCATAATCTATAGATGAGACGGAATAACTCATAATTTGTAAGTTGGCCTACATTAACAGCTGTACCTAGGACATAATATACTTACTTTTGCATTGGGCCTTGCAGATTGGGGATTCACAATCAAGATAGCAGATTTTGGCCTTTGGATTAGAGGGTGAGGTTGAAGGGCACTCAATTGGGCATTGGATTCTCTTCAAGAAACATGGGCTCCTTCTATTGGTGCATGTCTTGGTCTCTCCAACAATCTTCTGTATGGCATGAGTATCTGCTGCATCAATTTGCATCACACACAATGCAACCAACACAATCACCACCACGTATTTTGAATCTCTTCTGCTCAACACATCCATATTGCCTTCAATTTACCCTCCTTTTCCCTCTCATATGCATGCAAACCTAAAGGTGACTTCACTTATATATCCACATAGAAATCAGCAACTTGTCATTTTTTATTATTTTTTTTTGTGTTCTGTACTTCAATTCCATGTGAGTTGGAGGGATGGATCTTGAATGCTTTATGGATTCTTAACTTGGTCAATACCATTACTTGAATTTGAATATGGGAAAATAAATTTATAGTAGACTTTTTGGTGCCTTTGAAAGGCAAAAGTGCATATAATGATTAAATGGGATTTTTGAAAGTGAAGGAAAATATTGGAAACTTGACAACCCCAGATGCATTGTTTGTGTGCAATATTGCTTCTACAAAGAAGCAATAGTTTTATTTTAAAGTGTTGATATTTTTTTTTTTAAAAAAACATCTCCGGGTTTTCAAAATGATCTTAAGGGTGACTTTTCAAAGAGAGAATGTATGGTATGCCAATTGAGTCATAGGCTCTTAGTAGCCCTTTGATATAATGATTAATAATTAGTGGATAACATTATTCAAGGGCATGCATGGAAGCGAAAAATACAAAATTTTTAATATGATTTTGTGTACAGAAACATTGCTTAAAGATCAAAATTATGAAATTTGAAAATGAAAAAAAGAATACCAAATCGGATAAATTTTCATTAAGAATTTGATAACAAGCTGCTATTTTTCAGTCTAATAAAATCATATTCCATTATCAATCTTTGAATTCATGTTTTTTAAAGGGTGGAGCATGTCATGCGGCCAATCTTTTGCAAAACATGTGCTACTAAAGTTTTTATTAATTACCAACTTTATTTATTTATGATTGGTCAAAACATTGGGACATCTCATAATACGTGAGATTAACGTCCAGCATAATTGTCATCTATAGAAAAATGTTATTGCAAACTTCATAATATTTTGCTACTAATATACTTCATGGTGATTTGAGGGGAGAGATTAAGAAAAAAGTGTTCTCATTTGGGATGTTGCTTGAAAATCACATTCTCTCAGTTTAATAACTTCTTTGCTGCAAAACAACTCAGGTTATTATTGTAACTGCATGGTCATATAAATGGTGGTAAGACAACAGGGCAAACATAATTGATGGAAGAACAAAAGAACTCAAAGATAAAGCATAGGAGCATGGGTGTTATGAAACAGAGTTGGTACTCTTTGTATTTTGACGAGCACCCTATTTACCCATGAGGCCACTAGTAACATTCGGCCAAGCAGTAGAACCTTGGGAACGGTCTAAAATCGGTGAGAGAGGTTGATTCACTTCCAAACCAAAAAATAAATAGGTTTTTCAATAAGTCTTTTAATCCAAATGAAAAAAATATTTTGCAAATTGCCGAATTTCAACTAAATTCCTATATCAACGGCGGACTATTTGTTATGCATGTGAGTTCACCATCCTCTTATCCCAATTTACTAGTCCGTGAAAACAACTTGTTATATATATATACATATTAATTTGAGCTCTCATTTTTTCAAGTAACGTGAGAATTAGTTTCATTTGACACATCCGCACAAAGCATGTTTTCACAACAGCAAACCGATCTTGTCCTAGCTGCCAATAATTGCTTTGAAACTATGACCAGCAAAACTAAGAAAGAGGAATTCTCACAAAGTTATATAGCAAATGTGCACTGTATTTGTCTCACAAAGCTAGTGTTAATTGTTAAATATCATCCATACGGTTCCATGTGACTATTATTTTTGAATGTTTTTGTCATAGCATCCTAATAATATTTAATGAATAAAGCCTTTAAAAAAAAATTAGGAAGACTACAGAATATAGTCTGAATATATGGAAATTGAAATTATTAACAGATTTAGAATATGACACAATTTTTTTTTTACAAAATAAAAATTGCCCCTATCTTTCCTCATGG
>QFDD01008182.1:0-12540 GCA_006871305.1 Vachellia collinsii | reverse complement strand
AATTATTGGAACCCTAGCCCGGTCCCTTCGTTTTGCTTGATGCCATCTCAAGAGTGATGGACGACGGAGCAGGGAGCGAGTAGAGCTACGACAGAGAGAGAGAGAGAGAGAGGGAGGGAGGGAGGAGAACTGATTGGCAGAATTAAGGAAGATTCGAAGTGAAATGGAAGCGGAAAAGAATTGGGGCATTGAGGATTTTGGACACTGCTAGAGGAAGAGCTTTCGATGGACTCGTCCAGACTGTACCTCGTTAGCATCCCCAGCCTCGCTATCCTCGTCTACATGGGAATCGTCCGAGCAAAGTAAGTTCTTCAATTTTTGACTAGGACTGTCTATTGTTACTTGGATGTTTTTATTTTGTTTCGTTTTTCTTTCTTATTAATTTTTCGGATTTGACGGTCATTTTTAGCATTGTTATAGATATTACAATTTTCAAATTTCTTCGTTTGTATGTATCTTGCGTGATATGAAACAATTGGGTAATTTATTCCCCCTGTGATGATTCTGTCAAAGCAAATTTTCTGGCAGCGTGTAGTTAAGATGCCACCTCTGTTTTCTTAATGTGTGACGAAGGGACTTTATGTGGCTGTTTTGATGAGAACTTAGGTATGATGTTGGGAAGGTGTAGATCCTGGATTAGCTTGCGTGATTTGGCAAGACTTAATGATTGCGTTTGGATCCATAATTACGCAAATTCTCAACTCAATTTTTCATAGTTTCTACCAAAAGCAATCATAGTTACTGGCTTCAAACTTGAATTTGATTTCCTGGTTTAACTTATAGCATTGCATTGCTCTTGTTTATTACTGAAAGCTATAATGTTTCAGCAGCAACTAGGTTCTTTTTCTTGAGTTCTTCATAGTCAACAGTTCCTTGTTCAGCCATTATCCTCATTCTGAAAATTTTATTGCTGTTGTTTGATTGTGTTGTTTTAAGAGCCCAATTAGTCATTTAGACTTGTCCATATTTTTGGACAATTGTTGTGTTTCGGATTGATGTCAATGTAAATTTTCAAAATTTCTGGTATGCTTGTTCCATTTCTCTCTATTTTAATTTTATATTCTTCTAACTTTTGCTTTAATTTTTTTTTAGGAAAAGAACATCTGCACCAAGCTCAAGTCTCAATGTCGCTTCATTTCTCGTGGGCTGCATTTCTCTGAGTTTCAGCCTTTAAATTTTTGAGTAGTGCAAGCATCTTAATTCAACCAAAAGGCTGCTCTATTTGTTAAGGTTGCAAATAGTGAAATTTTGGTGAAGCTTGCTTTTCTTTGGTAAACATAGGTACATACAGACACAATTGTTAAGTGAGAAATTTTGGGGATTCATCTGTGAAATTGTTTCATATTTTTTGGGCAAGGTATTTTTTTTCACTTACTCTTGTTAAATGGAAGGTTGCTGAATTGTGAAGCGAAATACTACATCGGTTTTATTTTCCTTTCACTTTTTCTCAGCTCAAAATGGATTCAGCTGAAATTGTTCGTGGTTTTTTGAAGCGAGAGGTGGGTGGCTCAGATGTGAAGATTGATAGGGTTGGTGATGATGACTGGGAGGGGAGTGATAGGAAGAAGCACAAGTCAAGTAGGTCAAGAAAATCTGGGAACATGGAAGAGGTTGATGGTTTAGATGGAAGTGGAAGAAGAAAAGGTTCTGGTGATAAAGGTGAGACTAGGAAGAGGTCTAGTGGTTCAACTAGAGCTGACAGTGATGACAATGATTATGATTCTAGGAAAGATTCACGATCTAAACAAGTGAAGAAAAAACAAGAGGAGAGCACATTGGAAAAGTTAAGTAGTTTGTACCAGGATGGAGAATCAGACAAGCAAGATGGTGGGGATAATAAGATGGGGAGTAGAGTGCATAGTCGTGCAGATGAAAGTGAGAGGAGAAAAATGTCAATAAAGCATTTAGAGTATGATAATTCTCAGAATAGAAGTAGAAGTATTGAGGACAAATTACATGATGAGCTCGGGAGTATGGATAAAGATCACAAAGTCTCAGAAAGGAGGGAAAGTGGTCGAGAGAAGGGTCATGGGTCTTCTGAGCAAGTAAGAAGTTCAAGAAGAAAATGGGATGAAGCAGACACTATTAGGAAGATCGAGGATGATTATTCTGAAAAGGGTGATGTTGGAAGTGGTATGGCATCTGATCCTTGGTATGAGAGTTCTAAGGAGAGGAGTGCATCTACAAGAAATGAACTTGGAGAGGGTAAAGCCAGGGGGCCAGATTCTAGTGATAAGGTTGTTAAATCTAACAATAAAGAAGAGAGAAGAGGTGATTTTGAAAGAACCAAGAGCAAAGGCAAGTTAGAATCTCAGGAGGTTAACCGAGAAGACAGATTGGAAAGGGACAGAAATGATAAGTTGAGGCACCAGAGATCAGCCACTGGTTACGATGAAAGATGGGATAAGCCATTGAATGTAGATGAAGATGGAATGCATGGTAAAGATAAAACATCAAGAGAAGTAGGGCACACAAATAGATCCAGGACGCCTGAGAGAAGTGGAAGGCGTCACCCAGATTCAGAAAACTCAGATATTGATTGTGAAAGGAGCAGTAGCTTTAAAAGGAAGGAGTTTGAGAAAGATGGTTATAAGGATGACAAGAATAAGGATCGGGAAAGTTCTAAAGAGAGTTGGAGAAGGAGGCAATCAAGTAATACTGATAAAGAGTCAAAAAATAGTGATATTGGTTTTGATCACAATAGAGAATGGGAATTGCCAAGACATGGTCGGGAGAGAATTGACAATGAAAGGCCTCATGGTCGGTCTGGTGGTAGAAAAGACGGAAGTAGAGGTGAAGCAGTTAAGACTTCATCGAATTTTGGAATTTCAAATGACAATTATGATGTGATAGAGATCCAAACCAAGCCTATTGACTATGGGAAAGCAGAATCTGTATCCAATTTCTATAGGAAAAATGAAGTAAATCAACAATATGATACTAAATCAGGTGCGAGTGATGAACAATGGTCATATCTGCATGAAGACAGATCAAGGAAGAGTGATTTATATGGGGCTGGAACACCTAGTGAAGAATTGAAGGAGAGATATACTGATGATGACTATGATATTCAAGGAGGAAGAGGGAGAAGTCAGAAAGGTGCTGTGGTTGGTCGCAGTTCTGGTGGTCAAAGTTCTAGTAGTGGTGGTTCACAGTCTCAGCATGGAAACCAAGAGTCTGGATCATATAACAGAGCTGGTCCACATGGAGTAAAAGGGAATAGAGGTGGTCGAGGAGGAAGGGTTAGGCCAACTGGAAGAGATAACCAACAAGTTGGAATGCCACTACCAATGATTGGTTCACCTTTTGGCCCTCTTGGAATGCCTCCACCTGGACCAATGCAGTCTCTTACCCCTGGCATGTCACCTGCTCCTGGTCCACCAATTTCCCCTGGAGTTTTCATTCCACCATTTAGTCCACCAGTTTGGCCTGGTGCTCGAGGTGTTGATATGAATATATTAGCTGTACCACCTGGTCTTTCTCCCATGCCACCTGGAGGCCCAAGGTTTCCTACTAACTTAGGGAACCCACCAAACCCTGCAATGTATTATAACCAATCAGGCCCTGGTAGAGGAGTTGCTCCTAACATTTCTAGTCCTGGCTTTAATCCTACAGGACAAATGACTCGAGGAGCATCATCTGATAAATCTCCTGGAGGATGGGCTCCTCCAAAAAGTGGTGGAACTCCTGGAAAAGCTCCTTCAAGAGGCGAACAGAATGATTATTCTCAAAACTTTGTTGACACTGGCATGAGGCCACAGAATTTTATCCGGGAACTTGAACTAACAAATGTTGTAGAAGATTATCCCAAGCTTAGGGAGCTTATACAGAAAAAGGATGAGATTGTTGCAAAATCTGCTTCTGCTCCCATGTATTTTAAATGTGATCTGAAAGAGTTTGAATTGTCTCCTGAGTTTTTTGGAACTAAGTTTGATGTCATTCTTGTGGATCCCCCTTGGGAAGAGTATGTTCACCGTGCCCCTGGAGTTGCTGACCATATGGAGTACTGGACATTTGAAGAAATAATGAATCTTAAGATTGAGGTAAGGTCCTCCTGTCTTTGCAGCTCGTTCTTTTGTTAGGGCTGTTTCTGTATAATCATTTCTTGTCATGCAATTGATTGCATATTAAGAAGCTTGAGATTCTGATTTTCCTTGATGCTTTTACAAATGATGTACTTCTAGTTGGTATGATCTGTTACTATTTAAAGCCATCTTCCTTTTTATTCTTCTTTATTAAGTGCATTGTCATTTAATCTTTAGCTGAGAAATCTAATTTCTTCCCCTTTTCTTTCATTAAGGCTATAGCTGATACGCCTTCATTCATCTTCCTTTGGGTCGGAGATGGTGTAGGCCTTGAACAAGGCCGTCAATGTCTAAAGAAGGTACATGATCTGGAAGTTAGAATCATTTTTGTAACTGAACTATAATTGTTGGTTGTCGCTCTGATCATACCCTTTTCATATGCTCTGCTAATTAATTTTTTTCTTTTGTTTCGTTTTTCTATGTGGGGTTCCACAGTGGGGATTCCGTAGGTGTGAAGATATATGTTGGGTGAAGACAAATAAAAATAATGCAACTCCAGGACTGCGGCATGATTCATATACTTTGTTTCAGCATTCAAAGGTCCGTTTAAATTTGCACCTTGTACACTGCAACTGAATTTAACTGGTTGAACACGATTTTTTTTTAATGCTGTATAAATAATATGACATATTACCTTGAACTGTTTGATTTTGTCGTGTTGAAGGAGCACTGCTTGATGGGCATAAAAGGAACTGTTCGCCGAAGTACTGATGGCCATATAATTCATGCCAACATTGACACTGATGTAATTATTGCAGAAGAACCTCCTTATGGTTGGTATCATCATTTATGTTTATGGACTAAAGAATCAATTTTTTTTGTAGCTAAATAATGACATCTTGCTCAATCCCATGAGTTACTTTCTTTCCAGTTATAATTTCTGCTATCTGCTTTTGGGGGATGACTGGTCGAAGTTTTAAAATCAGCCTTTGCATCTGTTTATATTTGCAAAACTTAAAATTGAAGAATTAGTTCTTTTCCCTCGATGTTTGCATGATCTCCGAGTTATATCATGATACAGCATGGGGCTAAGCCTCAAGTGGTAAACGTGTTGTAATTATCATCATTATTTTTGGTTTCTGTGTGATTCAACTCACTGTTACAACTCTCAAGATATCAAATCGCTGAGAAAGTGAACATAAGGTGTTGAGCATTGGAGTTCAGAATCTTTTGAATGTGGCCACAATAAGCCATATCTTCCATTAAATTGAGATTAGCATCATACCCATAGGAGTTTTTAAGGAACTTAACGGTTCAAATGAACATCAAGTTTCTGATTGAGCAATAGCCAACAGAATGGCATGGTTCAATTCGAGTATAAATTTGTATTGTTTATTTTTAATGCGACAAAAGAGAACTGTAGTGTATGAAAATCAATAAGACTTTGGCAATCTCTGCAATTCCCCAAAGACACTCGTCCTTACTTGACCGTTGATATAGTTTTCAGTTTTTTATTAACTTTCATGTTTGTGCTAAATAATGTTTCAAGTGATGCTACTTACATGACTGTCTGAGCACAATCTGAGGATTACTGCTAATGTGGCCATGTCTCCATAAACTTTTTTCTTTGTAAATTGGGAGTCAGGTGCATAACGAAAGCATTTTTGAAGGGGTGTTATTGGACAGAAGTGTGTTAACATCATTTCTCTGATATAGAGTTTTGGAACGAGCCAAACTAATGAACTGAGCCAAATTGATGTTCTGCAGGTTTTTGGATGGGTTTGGTATGTTGGTGTGTTTATTGTCATACATACAGGATGAAATCTTGGTTATAGAAAAAAGATTCAAATGTTGTATGTATTGGTCTTTATGGCCATCTGATAGGCTTGAAGGCTACTGTGCTGGATGATCACTTTCTCACTAGAATAAAGGGTGTTTCTCTTGGTTAGGCACGTGTAATAATAGTGTTTTGATTGATTTTTTTAGCTTTATCTAGTACATTCTGTTTTGTTCTTGTAGCAAAAGTCAAATTCCTATCAATTAGAACTTGAACAATTTCGTTTTGGTATATGGTGAAGAAAAAGGATGGAAGGAAGAATGTACCCTTGAGAGGACAACTTGAGGGACTCAAGGAGAGGCATGAATAAAGAAATGATAGAAATTGTGAGAGGCTTCTTGGAGATTTAAAGAAAGGTTGTTGGCCTGGGGTCGGATACAATGTGCATGGCTGTATATTAAATGAACTAGAAAAATATTGAGTGAGTAGAGACAATATGAGATAGAAGCAGAAGAGAATGTTTGTTGGCTAGGGGTGGGATACAATGTGCATGGCTGTATATTAAATTAGCTAGAAAAATATTGAGCGAGTAGAGACAATATGAGATAGAAGCAGAAGAGAATGTTTATATGAAATGTGCTTGGATGGTTTTAAATAGATAATTAAGAATAGGGGATAACATAAAGCCTTAATTTACAGGTAATGGTTTGAAAAGTATTATTTTGGCGAAGAAAGCATTAGTGCAATAAATTTTGTGTTATATGAAAGTAGATTCAATTTTCAATAATTATTATTGCTGGTATTAATTTTTATAGAAATCTAGATCCTATAGAAAATATTTTTCCATGATGTTAAAACAATTTATGAAGGTATCAAAACAATTCATTTTATATGTGCTGCTTATGATTCCTATCTTATGCAATATGAAATGGCAATCTCATCTAATTGTTCTTATATTGCAGGTTCAACACAAAAGCCTGAAGACATGTATAGGATTATTGAGCACTTTGCCCTTGGAAGGAGGAGGCTTGAACTCTTTGGTGAAGACCACAATATTCGAGCTGGTTGGGTCACTGTTGGTAAAGGGTTGTCGTCTTCAAATTTCAATGCAGAGGTGAGAAATTTGAAATGATGGGAAAAAAAAAATGGCTATGTACTGAAGAGAGTTGTTGGTTCTGCTGTCTCTTCCTCATTCTATTTTTTTTAATATATTTTAATTTTTCATGCTTTTTCTTTTTAAATTTTTTACGCAGTCATTTTTCTGCCTTATAATCTTTTTTGATATCTGGTTGGTACGTGCACTTGAATTTGCTTGATGGATATTTCATATGTTGACCTGATGGACCCTTGGGAATTGAGCCATGACCTACTTGGGTGGGTGGTGGAGTGAGATGGAGAGCCACATGGTGTGGCATCTTCTGTTGACAAACTGTAGCTCTCTAAAGAAAAGGGTTTGAAGTGGAAAAACAAGGTTTCCAGTGTTCCATCAGGAACCGAACAATTGAAAACGGATGTGAATAAATCTGGCCTGAGAGCTACTAGATGGTCAAACGGATGTAATGGGAACTCCAGTTTTTAATTTTGTGGTGTCATAAATTACGCTAATTGCACACTTTTCCAAAGACTTCATAGGAAATCCTTTTGGTTGAATGATAGAAGATTCAGTCTTTATTCGCTCTTCCCCTTTAATAGTAATATTTCATTGTTCTTCACTTTAATGCGGTCAGCACTAAGTACTCCCTCAGTATGAGGTCTTTATACTTAGGACCAAAGGGAGTATTACTTATATGTACTTTTTTTGTTGTTCTCTGACTAATTCACCACACCCTTTTGGTTTTTTGATAAATTCAGGCATATACCAAGAATTTCGCGGACAAAGATGGTAAAGTATGGCAGGGAGGTGGAGGACGAAACCCGCCTCCTGAGGCACCTCATTTGGTTGTGACAACACCTGATATCGAGTCTCTACGCCCTAAATCACCAATGAAGAACCAGCAGCAGCAAACAGTGTCTATTTCCTTGACATCTAATTCCTCAAACAGAAGGGCTGCAGGGAACTCACCCCAGAATCCAACTGCATTGGGACTGAACCAAGAGGGAACTCCTTGGGCTTCTTCTCTTGATGGGTTTAAAGGAAGAGAAGGCTCTTTAGTGCCTTCAGATGATAATAAAGTTTTTGACATTTATGGGTATAATGGACCCCCAGGCTATTTAGATTTTGAGTCATACAGACAAATGAATATGTTGTAGCGTAACGCTAAGGCTTAAGAAATGCATTCGGAACCGATAAAAGGGGGAAGCACTGTGGCCGAAGCTGGAAATATGATAAATGTGCTGCTACGTTTTTATATTTTAGAATTATAAATTGCTAGCAAAAAAAAAAAAACCCTAAATTCTCCTGAACCCTATCTTAGCCCAAAGATTGTCCAAGGGGCTTGATGCTTCAATTTCGTCATTGATCGAGTCTCCAATTAATTAGGATATCATCTATCTATCTATTCTACTCTTGACGTCTTGTAATACCTGCTTGAGTGAAAATTGGTTGATGGGTTCGTTCCGTTCCGGCAGCAAATAGAATTGTCTTTTTGAATGTGGTCTTCAAGCCTGTGCGTTTCTAATGGTGATTATCCCACATTTGATGGAAATTAAGGGGAAAAAAGTAGTTGTTTTGACAGTAATATTCAACTTCAATTCAAAATAATTTCAGTGTCACTTATTATTCTCTCTATTTTTATTTATAAACAACATTCTCTTTTCGGTTCTAATATAAGTGACAATTTTGTTTTACCTAAAAATTTAATGTATTTTCATCTTTACCCCTATCTTTTTTTTCACCCATTCTCTTTTTCATTCATTATCTTGACAAAGTGAGGGTATGTTTCCGGAAAAAAAATTTATGGGCTTGTTTGTTTCTATTCGTAAAAGATTTTTTTAAAAAAGAAAACAAAAAACTTGCTTGGGTTAAAAACAAACAAAAGGGAAACTTATTTTTACAAACTAAATTTTGTTTTTGTTTTTTTTTTTGCATCTCTTAATTCTTGCCAAGGAAAATTGAGAAACACAATATTCTCTATTTAATGGTTTTTTCTCCATTTAACAACTTTGAGTTATCATTGAAACACAATCTGAGTATGTTTATTTTCTAATATAATTTTTTAAAAACAATAATTCAAACAGATTCTTTGTTTTTTCCTTTTATGAAATTGTTATTAAAAAAGATTTTATAAAACAATTTTACAAATAGTAAAACAGGAAACAAAAACAAATAGATCATATATCTCTTACACATTTATTTTTTTTAATTAATTTTAATTGTAAGATTGTTTTGCGTGATTTAGGAAATTGTTGCTTGTAAAAAGGACTAATGGAGTACCTGTTAATAATGATTATTTCCTTTATTTTCTTTTTGTGCTAAACATTATTTCCTTTATTTATATCCTGTGATCAGTAATACCCTTTTATTTCAATAGTTATCATGATAGCAAGTCTTCCTAATTTTGTGAGATATTTTATTATATTATGATTATTATAAATATTAATTAGGGAATTAATAAAATATCCCAAGTGTAACCCATAATGTTTTGGGTTGAGCTTAAATAAAATAACCCTAGTTAGCTTTATAATAGGTTACTTTCTAATGGCGAGGGTAACAAGTTAAACTTGATAGCCATAGTGATATAGAGAATTTCCAATTACTCTTAAAGTTTCCTAATTGGTGTGAGACCCTTCTCGATTGCCATCATTGTACCCTCTTTTCCAATCAAAAGAGACCTATCACCCTATGAGTTATATTCTGAGTTACATATATTGATCTTTCAACTTGTTGTGCAGATAGCTTCTTTTTATTATTGATTTTGGATCCCAAACTAAAAAGACAAAGTAACGGTGAAAGGTAATGTTTCTTCTGTTGCTTTATATCTCAATTGGAGAGAGCTCATAAATCTTATATATGTTATATTAATCATGAGCTTGTTCTTATACATAATATTAGGGCTTGGTTGCTCTGATTAATTTCTACCTTCTTTGTCTTTCGATCTAGAATAATCTGAGCGAATATTCAAATTTCTTTATCACTTTAAATTTTGTTCCCAATGCTTGGATTGGAGATCAAAATTTTCTTAATTTGTGATTGTAGACTAATATGACTTTGAAATTCATCTTCATGTGAATTTACACGTCTTATACGAGAAAGAAAGTTTTCTTGTTCAAGTAAAGATAAAGGAGATTTGAGGAAATTTATGATTTTGATTGTTCTTTGCAAATATGAATTTCTGGATATATGTATTAGTCTCTTCGACTGAAATAGCAACTTGCTCATCAAGATATATATGTATATTTATGAGTCTGTTGTACATGCTTATCGGTTATGGGAAGCTGCAATTTTTCCTCTGTGGTTGTCTAATCTTGTCGTCAAGTTCTTGAATTTGTGCTTGAATATGTGGCGTGAGCATGTGATTGAATCTTGTGTGGTTTTCAGCAATATGAGAGCTTGCTCACCAGAATTAATGGCTTTTTTGTGGAAAAAAGAAAAGGAAAGGTTCCAGTTTAACTTTTGAATCATTACGAGTTTATCACAATCGTAGTCACCATAAAAGGAAGCCATGATGAAAGGACCCAAAAACGCCCCAATAACGCCAGAAAGTGACATATCCTTCATTTTAGACCTAGAAGTTCAAGAATAAACTATGCTACCAAGTCTAGTTGAGCAATAGTTTCAAGAAGTGTCTTGTTAGATAAAATAATTCTCATGAACTCTGTAGCATTTAGCTCTTTAGAGTAGAGATTAAAGGTGAAAGTGAGATTAGCCAAGAGTTAAATAAAATAGTAAAAACCCTAAGATCATGTTATGTATATATCTCCTTGAGCAGTGGTAAAAGTGTAATTTTTAAGAAGTTAGGGTGATCAAAGGCAATTTTAAAAATTTAGCCAGAATATCATAACATTGCCCCTAAAAATAAAAATGAAGAGAATAATTTTACCAAACTATATTTGAGGTAGAATTGATGTTAAAATAGTAGAAATTACCTCAAAAAGGAATTTTCAGTATTGATTGAATTTTGGCTTAAAAAGGGAATATTAGCCAAAATTAATAAATTATTAAAATACTAATTGGCCTCAAATAATTATTCAATGATAGGGGAAAATTATTTTAAGAATTTCCAATTTGTAAAAATGTTTTCGTGTCTAAGTAAGGAACAAGTTTGATGAACAAAAATGTGAAGGTTGTTCAGTCCAAAAAAGGGTTTTTTACTAAAAATTTCCTAGACGACATTTTTGAAAAGAGTTTGAGGTTGAGAAAAATTAGAGAATGATATCTTAATACATGTGAATTTTCAATGACCTCACAGTGATCAGATGATCAGAGTTTCACCAAAAAGTATTTCGGGAAGATTAGTACCGATTAAAAGGAAACTTTAGGGAACCAAAAGTAATTAAAGTATATGGGTGCTATATTTCATATTGGCTGTGGGTTCGTGGGATCTTTCCCTTTGGGTTAGCACTAGATCCCAAGGGGACAGATCCCAAGAACCCACAGCCAATCTGAAATATACACACCCCAAGAACACTAAACAAAGGTTGATGATCCACTTGAACCCTTGAACATGGAAGAACAAGTACCCTAAGTGTTGAAAGACGCCATAAGGATGATCAAGCATTGATAAATCTGTTAGTTCAATGAAGAACCCTAGAGAGAATCCACTCTCAAGTCTAAAGTTGCAAGAATTCAATTCTTTAACTCAAACATAATTTGAACCGATAGTCTGATTTCAAGAATGAGGAGTACAATATATTTATAGAGATTACATTCTGAAATTCTATCCTAAAAAAAGATAAAATTCAATTTAAAATCTAAAACGATAAAATTCAAATTTTGAAACTGATAACTATCCTAAAATCTAGGGATAATGATATTTAAAAGAATATCTTTTATCTAATCCTATCTAATTCAAATTACTAATTTTCGCATAAAAGAAATAAACAAAAGATAATCAACAATTTAAGCCCAAAATGTGATTATTTAGGCCCAAATGAGTCCTCCTATGTATAGCCCATGGTCCAAGCCCTTTAATTTGAAGCCACCAAGCCCAAAACATGAGCTACAAGTATATTTTCAGCCCAAATCACATTAATGATGTCCTTGGAGTCTTCTTTCTCATTTATTGCTACAAATACCATTTGCTTTATTGAAACCTCATGCACAAGCCCATTCAATGCTTCCTTCATTCTTTTGGCTCTTGTCCTTGCAATTGGTTTACTTGAAATTTCAAAAGGTTTATTTGAATTTGATGTGTCCTGTTGGATCACATTAATACTTATTTTTAACAGTGATGTTATTCAGCTTGCAATAATCTATACATAATCTCATACTACCATCCTTCTTCTTCACAAATAACACCGGAGACCCCCATGGTGAAACACTTGGTCGAATAAAGCCCTTCTCAAGCAACTCCCAATTGTTTCTTTAACTCAACTAACTTTGCTAGAGCCATGCGATACAAATCCTTCGAGATAGGTGCGGTTCTTGGAACTAGCTCTAGAGAAAATTCTGTAACGGCACGGCTTCACCCCACTGGGTCCCTGACGGTGCCGGACTACCTCACCCCACCTCCTTAAGGTCTTTTGGCAGCCAGGTTATAACCTCTCCCCTAGAGGTTTTACAACTCGCCTCCCTAGGGATCGAAGCCACTACCTGGTGTCACGGTCTCAACATGTGTAAATAGATATTTTTGAGAGGTT
>QFDD01008180.1:0-10844 GCA_006871305.1 Vachellia collinsii | reverse complement strand
AGAAGATGGAAAATGGTGGAAAATGGAAGATGAATGAATGGAGAAGTTGGGAGGCTGAGAGAGCAGTGATGGAGGCTCTCCTCTGCAAACCTGCAGAGTGGAGAGTGCCCTTGTTCGCTGGTGGCTAACCCTTATATATGTATCAGATGGGTGACCTAATTCAAAACGCATGGCTTCAGCAATAAGCACTTATGTCACGACATGGAGACATTTAGGTCGCGACCTGTAGACATTTAGGTCGCGACCTGGATACAGTTTTGTCACGACCTGAGGTAACTGCGTTGGGACATGATCGGGAAATACATTCATGTCGCGACATACACACTTAGGTCGCGACATAATAGTGGCAGAGGCTCCTTTGACTAATTTTATCTCTTGATGAACTTGTGGTTCCTTTAATGTTCCATCCTGGGTCTTGAAATCTCCTCCAAATGCCTACAATTAAAGTTAGAGAGCTTTGTAGAAGTTAAATGAATTAAAGATCAAGGCATTCACAGTTTGGATGAGATAAATGACCTATTTTTACCCTTAACTAAGTGCAATGCAATGCATGAATCAATATAATCAATAATGGTATAAATGCATGCAAAATAAGGGTAAAGGTGTTACAAAACACCATAAAACACTCAAGAAAACCATGTAAATATTGGGTTCTATCACTGATCAACTCCAAATCACGCATGGAGTGATTTCCTATCAATGATTTCTTCTAAATCCCTCTCTTTTTCACTTTTCTCTATCAAGAATCCAAATTTTCAGCAGCAATTTTCCACTATAAAACACAAAATAACCATAGGAATGAAGAGGAAGATCTAGAAAGCAAGAATATGGAAGATTTGATGGTTGGAACTTACCTATACTTGAATTTCTTGAGGATTTTGGCTCTCCTATGCCTCCTTCTCTTTTCGCCACTTCCTCTCTCTTTCTCTCCCTTGGATGGCCGACTCTTGGAGCTGGAAATGGAGGAGGAAATGACTTAATAAAAGATGAGCATGTGTTAAATTGAGGTGAGTCCCACTTGGATTGATAAAATAATTTTGTATTAATATATTCTATAACTTGTTTATGATATTTCTGCCCTCTTTTTACTATTGGAATAGGGCCATTACAAGTGGCAAAATATGGATCCCCACATCCTACTTTACAAACTTTGAGTTTTCATAAAGTGACTTTATGGCACCGGAAATTCTTTTCGGTAAACCCTTGATTACTTAACTGGTTTATGGTTATTAAAAATTTCTAATTTCACATGATACTCCCATGATTTTTCTTTCCTCAATTTGCTTTCCAAAATGTCTTTAATTAATTTTTTTAAAAAACCCTAATTGGGGGTTTTTTGGAGCCTTTTTCTTTCCAATCCGAGAAACTGTTTTTGACTTTTTCTTTGAAACAATTTTATTATATACTAGGATTTATGAGCTATTTTCTCTTGCTCTGAGATTAGATATATGAGGTCTTTAGGTATTTTAAATAATTACATTTGACTAATTATTTATTAAATAATCAAATATTAAATAATTTTTAAAATTTGTGTGAATGTTATTTTTGTCATTTTCACTTAAATAAGGCCTCAATTATTGTTGCTCGGAAAAATTTTCTCTATCTTCTGGTGCCCTAAAAAAATTTCTGATATTTTGGTCAAACTTTGACCAAAATACCCCTTTGACCTCCTCAAATTTATCAAAATACTCTTCAATTCCATAAATGGCAATTTGATCCCTCAATTTTAAAAATTTTCACTTTAGTCCCATTTTCAAAATGACTCATTGGTCCTTGAATTTCCAAAATAACACTTTGGTCCCTAAATTTTCTACTTTTTTTCTAAATTAACTCTTTTTCGATTCATTTCCTTTTCTTTTATTCTTTGGCCCTTAATCAATCTGTAGTTACTTGTTTAACATTTATTCTATTTATAGAAAATATGAATATTACAAAATTCATTCTCACTTCCATGCTAACTCGAGTGACAACTGAGGTATACAATATGATTTTTGATCTAACTCAAATGTGACATCTTTGACTCGAGTGATTTTGTTGATAACCTTTGACTTCACTCGAACGACCATGAAAGTTAACATATAAAAATTTGATTGAATCGAATGAAAGCATCATGACTCGAGTTAAATAATTTTCCAAGAACATTTGCTGGAGCAAAAACATGATTTTAACACAAACAATCAACATCACTCGAGTGAATATCAAAACTTCCAATTTATATTAAATTTAATTCCTGCAAAAAAAAAAACTCTTTTGTTATCATAAAAACATAATATCAGCAAGTAATATTTATTGTAAAGGATCACTAAAATTGTAATTAATTAGAACGACCAGACCTCAAAATATAAATTTAAAATTACTAAATTTCCAATAACTAAACCTTTTACATACTGCATTTAAAATTACAAATAACAAAAGTTAAAACTAAAATTACCAATAATTCACATGTGACATGTTCATATCTCTTTTTGTTAATTTTTATTTTTCACCAAGTTCCATATTCGTACAATAAATATATTATTTAATTACTAATATAATACCAAGTTCCTTGATTTAAATTATCAATATTGATAACAATTAAAGTATTTTCATAAAAACAAAAACAATTATTTCATATCTTTCCATAATATAATATATTATCAAAATTTTTTAATTTTATTAACATTATATGCATTTTTTGATCTCATATAAATTTTTTACAAAATAAAAATAAATTATATACATTTTTTTTAATTATTTTAAAATGCATAAATTTTATTTTTACTTACTTGACTTATATAGCTTTTCTTTTTTTTTTTTATGAGATTTGTATAACTTTTCTTTAACCTATATAATAACTTATAAAATATATTGAATTTTATTAAAATTATATAATTTTAATTTTAATTAAATCATATGTTGGTTTTAGGAAATATATAATTTTGAAAAATTGAAAAAAAAAATATAATTTTTCCCATATATATCTATCTATGTAAGCAACTCGTAAAAATTGAGAAGTTTTTTGCTTAATTTAATGATATTTTTGGAATTTTAAATTTTTTTTAAAAGTATATTAGAATAATGTATGAGGGAAAGTACTGTTAGAATATGATTTGACCAAGAGAGGAGGCAAATTGGTCTAATAAAAATTTTACTGCAACTTTAAAATAAAATTAGAGAGTTGAGAAAGATGTACACAGAGATTTATACTGATTCAGTCCACTTGACCTACGTCTAGTTGTTAGATTCCTCTGAGCTTTCCAAATTCACTAGTATTGATGAGTTGTCACTCTACAATCAGAAGGAAGAAAAATCTCCCCCTCTCTCACTCAATAAAACAAGAAGTCACTTCCCTTCTTTTCGTATTTTTCACTAACCCAGTCAAGATTCTCTAATATTGAATAACACTCTCAGAGTCACAGGTTTGAATAAAAATATTCTCTCAAGAGAATTGAATGTTAAACACTGAAGTATTTATGACGGAGAGAATAAAACAGAGGAAGAGGATGAAAGATCAGTAAATGCTATTTCTCAGTAGGTGCGTTCTCTGCTATTCTTGTCTTGAATGTTTTTCAATTTATAGTTGAACAATAATAAATGCCCGTTAGGAAGAACTTTGTTTCCGTTACTCTCAGCTTTATTATTCAACATTGTCCATTAAATGCTTCTGACACATGGTATGGCCGTATCCTGAGTTTTTGTCCATTGAGTGTATTCCGGTGAAGTAATCAGATGACCCATTCCTTGTTGTTAAGTGGAAAGAATGAGCATTTATGGCTGTAGAATGAATTCAAATAAATGAAGCATAAAGGAGGAAAGATTTGTGAATAATGATGAGTTTTTGATAAACTAAAATACTATCAGTAAAAGGAATGCTCGAGTATGACAGTTTGATACTTGAGTGTTGTTGCCAAAGTAACTCATCCTTTTCTCATTGTTATGTTGAAGTACTCAAGTTATATTGAAGATACTCGAGTTCTCATAATACTTCTAAGATATATTCGAGTTTTTAAGGAAGTATTATTATGAATTATAGAAACACTTTTGTTGATATTTGAGTAATACAAAACTAGAGAGTGTTGACAATACCTGAGTTCTTTCAGTAATACTCGAGTGTTTGTGAGGCAATTTGTTAATAATACTTTCAATGATTCTCGAGTATGTACAAAAGTGTTGTCACTGCTAGAGTATTAGAAAAGAAAACTCAAGTTTCAATGAGTTCTCCTAAAGGCAATTCCTTGCTTGACTCTCAATACTCGAGTTCTGTGTTCTCATACTCGAGTTTTGAGAGTTAAAGTAAGCACTTCTTTTGATCCTCGAGTGTCCTTTAGAGTATAAAGTTTAGAAAGAAGGTTTTAAGTTTAATACTTGAGTATTATCAATATTCTTATGAATACTCAAGTTCCTTATGAAAGTATTGAGGTTCAAATATGATTTTGTAGCTCGATACTCAAGTATTGTTGTGTAATACTCGAGTGTTGACAATACTTTTATGAGAACTCGAGTGTTTTTGAAAGTGTTATGCTTTTGAAATCAATTTTGCTACTCAATACTCGAGTATTGATAATCAATACTCGAGTATTGTTAGTACTTTCACCAATACTAAAATTCCATTGAAAGTGTTGAGTTTTGACAACTGATTTAGCCATCGATACTCAAGTATTGAGACACAATACTCGAGTGTTGTCAAAACTTTTACCAAAACTTGAGTTATATTGAAAGTGTTGAGTTTTGGAAATTGATTTTGTTCAATGATACTCAGGTATTGAACTCAATATTAGAGTATTGTCAACACTTTCACCAATACTCGAGTGTCACAAAGAGTGCTTGTGAAAAATATTGAATTTTGAAAAGCTAAATCATAATTGCTTGCAAAAATATGTTTGTCATCATCAAAACATTATCTCAACAAGTATAGATTATTGTTAGGAGCAATTTAACATTTATAATTTTTTATTCTTCTAAATAATTACTACTTTTATGGTCGTCCCCAATAAATATCATTTCTTCTAGGTCTTTCACTCTAATTTTCCTAAAAAAGTTAGCCCTGTTAGGATAGGATTTGACCAAGAGGGGGAGTGAATTGGTCTAATTAAATTTTCGCAAACTTTGAAAAGTAAAACAAAGTATGAAAGAAAGTGAACAAAGATTTATCCTAGTTCGGTCCACTTGACCTATGTCCAGTCCTCAGAATCCTCTAAACTTTTCAATCCACTAATCTCAAAAGATTACAACAATCTAGAAGAAGGACTCTTCCCCTTCCTAACTCAAATCAACCTACTGACACTTTTGCTTGTGTCTTTTCCCACTCAAGATTCTCCAATCTTGAGTTACTCTCACAGAATAAACGATTGTACCAGTATATTCTCCTTTCTGAGAATTAAATGATGAACACTGAAGCTCTTAAGTATGAGAGAATGAAAACAGAGGAGGTAGATGAAGAGTAATAAATTTGCTTTCACGTCGTTGTGTTCTCTGCCTCCTGGAACTTTAATGCTTCGCCTTTTATAGTTGGGAAATATTAATTATCCATTAGAAACATTTAAATTTCCATTAGACTCATTCTCGTTGTTCACCTTCCCGCAATAAATGCTTCTGACAGTAGGTAGGGTGGTTTCTGTGTTTTTGTCTGTTGAATCCACTTCTGATGAAGCAATCAGAATTTCATTCTCTGTTAATCATTAAAGTAAATGAGCATTTATGATGGTAGATGAGATTCAAATAAATGTTGCATGAATAAGGAAAGATTTGATATTAATGAAAAGCTTCTGACACGCTGCGTTACTGTCAGATAAAACAAACTCAAGTTTTGCTTGTTGAGAACTCGAATTATTGAAGAAATAACAAAGTAGAATTCATACAACTTTTGTTGTAACTCGAGTTTTAATAAGAGTTTTGATAAAACTTGAGTTATAGAACTTAAAACTCGGGTTTTCACAGGTTTTTGTAAGCTAAATCATTTTATGCTCTTCGAGACTCGATTTTCATAACTTAAAACTTCCAGTTTTAGGTATTTGAAATCATAACTTTCATTGTAACTCGAGTTTCCTTGGATGTTTTGAGTTTAGAAGAAGTTTTCATCTCGAAACTCAAGTTCCATTTCATAAAACTCAAGTTATACTAAAATCTTATCGAAACTTCAAGTTTTGGAAAGAAGTTTTGTAGTTAAAGAATTTTTCAGAGCTCGAAACTCGAGTTGTATCAAAACTTTTGCTGAAACTTCAAGTTGTGAAAGAAGTTTTGATACTCTCTCTTCGAAACTCGAGTTCTGATACTCATAACTCGAGTTCCATCAAAACTTTTATTGAAACTTTAAGTTTTGGAAAGAAGTTTTAAGTTTCAAATACTCTTCAGAGCCCGGAACTCAAGTTCCACAAAACATAACTCTAGTTTCACCAAAACTTCCATTAAAACTTGAGTTCTCTTTGAGCATCCTGATTTTCTAAAACAGTTTTAACACTCGAAACTCGAGTTTTGTAACACACAACTCGAGTTGTGACAAAACTTTTGTTCAAACTTGAGTTCTACTGAGAGTTTGGTATTTCTGAAACTTGTTTCAAAACCCGATACTCGAGTTTTGACTCTTAGAACTCGAGTTTTGACAGAACTTCAATCAAAACTTGAGTTCTCTTAAAAGTTTTGGATTTTGATAGCATTTTTAAACAATGTAACTTGGGTTCTGAAGCTTATAACTCGAGTTCTTCCAATACTTTCATTAAAACTCGAAGATTACTTAAACTTTTCTGAAAACACTAAATTTTAATCATAAGTTCAAAAACACATTTGTCATCATCAAAACATTATCTCAACAAGTCCTTCCCCTTATATGTATAGTCATTTCCCTTAATTTAGGAAGCGTTAAGGTCCATTTTTACCCTGCAAGTCTTCGCTCAAGAGCGTTCAGCCTGTGAAAGTTTTTTTGGATGCAACTGAAAGTTTAAAAATGGAGCAATCTTGCCCCAATTCAACAAACTTAAACGGCAACTATTTATTAATGATCAAAATGGAGATGCCACTTAGCAATTTTGGTCAAAATTAATGGTCAAACTTAACAATCTTTAACATCAAAGGTGATATTGCTCATATTTAAAACTTTTAGGGCAACATTGGAATAAAAAAAAACTTTCAAGTACTTAATGTTCTGAGCAGAAACTTTTAGGATAAAAATGAATTTTAGACCGTTCATAAACTATTTTCCCCCACTATTACAAAAGGGGTGTATTGCATATAAATGCCCCATATTTTCCTTTATTTTCATTTTCTACATTTACTCAAACTTAAACTCAAAATTTTTTATTTAAGTAGTTAAAGTTCTTTCCAATCAGATCAACGTATAGTGGTTCTTTGTATCCCTATTTTTTTTTTAAATTTAATGTCAGGATCCACCGTTTTATAAAGAATTGTTATTACAATTTTTAGTTTTTTAGTCAACTTTTAATGATATTGAATGTATGTTCGGACAATTTTTTTTTTAACCTTAACTTTTAAATTGTTATTTTGTTTTGAATTTTTACAAAAACTTTGTTATGAAAGGTTTATACCAAGATTTTGTTTTAAATGAGAATTTGTAGATTATTATTTTGTTTTGAATTTTTTGCTATTTATTTTTGAAATGTTTACTATTTTATTCTATTACTTTTAATATACAAGCAAGGAATAAAGTATATAAACAACTTATTAATTATTATGTTTACATGAATTGTCATATGCATTCGCATACTTCCAAAATAAATTAAGAAATAAAAGAAAGATACTGAGTAAGGAAAAAAGTTTTTGCAAGGATAAAAGAGTAATGAGAAAAGGGGTCATGCCAAAAACAGAAAGAGAAGAAAGGAGATATAGGTAAAAACGTAAAATTAAACAATTACAAATAAGGTCTTGATAAAAATGTATAATTTAAGTTGTTTTTGAAAAATATTTTTTTCTTGTATTCGATAAAATGCCACTTGTTCCCGCTAACAGGTGAGTGCCGCTTCCTTCGTCTCTTACCTGCCCCACTATGCCCCTTCCTTTATTTTTACTGTATCACTCGCTCCTTTTCCTTCAGAGGTTCAGAACGGTGCTTTCTGAAACAAATCTTCAGAAGAATCTCAACTCCTTTGCACCTTGTAAGAGCTCTTCCTCAGGCATTTCTTGAATTGGTACTTTTTCTTCAATGCTGGTGTCGTCGTATGGGATATATTCTTTATGCGCCTTTTTCACATTTGCATTTTTCCTGTGATAAAGTGGACAATTTAGCAGCGGGCTTAACTTTTTCGTGAAGTCCATTTCCTGGGATATGGTGCCTTTCTTTTACTCCGCTTTATTCCCTAGCAATCAATTGGGCATGAATCCTGCTAATTGAATCTTATTGCATTTTCTTCTTCATTTTTCTCTTACACTGCAGGTGGACTAAGAGCTGGGAATTTCAAAATGTTTAGGGAATTCCTTTCTTTTTTGGCGATTTTGTGGTTAAGTTGGTCGCCATCAACAGGCGAAGCCCAAGTTGAGTATATAAAGTACAAAGATCCGAAGCAGCCAGTGGCGACTCGCGTTAAAGACTTACTTAGTCGAATGACGCTCGAGGAAAAGATTGGTCAGATGGTGCAAATCGATAGAAGTGTTGCCAAGGAAGAGGTTATGAGAACAAACTTCATAGGTTAGGACCTCTTAAATCTGCACTTGTGTGTGCAAGTAGTATTCAATATAACCTTTCTTTTGGGTACTCTGTTATGCTTCTAGCGACCTACGTCTGTTTACGTTTATATGGCTAATTACTATAATCAGTTTTACCATCACTAAACTAAATAAGTGGGACTGAGACTCATATCTTACATTCTTTGATTCCTACTTGTTTGGTAACTCTCATTCTCATGCTTTTATTTCCTTGAATTTGTGTTCCTTTTGGCCAAATATTCCCTTGAGGCCTTGACTGAAAAACTTCCGTGTCATCTCATCCTGGGATAATTGTTAATTCGTTTGCATTAAGTAAATCGTGCTTGAGCTTCATGTTGAATCCCCATTTTTCTGACCAACATGGTGACTCCCAATTCATACGCCTCTTAATATTCAGTTATTAAGGCTCCCTGTTTTTAAGCAGTTTAGCATAGTAAATACTCCTTCACTTGTCTTTATGGTGATTAATGCAATTGTCATTTAATTTGTATTTACTTTATTAACCAAAAATAACTTTTTTACCATTGATATTTATTAAGTAGTTAAATGTGGTCAAGGGATAAGAAGCCATGATAAAAAGGGGAATGTGTATTTTTTGTGGTATCTTGTCCACCTTATACTTCAATTTGACTTCACTCTTTGCACTCAGATATTTACGCACCTTCCTGCTTGATTACATTTACATTCTACGCTTATTACTGTATCTGGTTGTGTTTTAGATATATTCTTAAATCTTAAATTTAATATGTCCTTTTCTGTATGAAATTATATATCCATCAATTTGTGGGCCAGGAATAAGAAGTGAACAAAATACAGATCAAGGATAAGTAATTGGAAGCAATGATTAATATATTTTTCTTAAAACAGTTGTGAACCTTAGATGCTCCTAATTATTTTCAGGAAGTGTATTGAGTGGTGGTGGTAGTGAACCACTTCCAAAAGCTACTGCTGAAGATTGGGTTAATATGATCAATGAATTTCAAAAGGGGGCTTTGGCTAGTCGACTGGGAATCCCAATGATGTATGGCATTGATGCTGTTCATGGACACAATAATGTGTACAATGCCACCATATTTCCCCATAATGTTGGGCTTGGAGCTACCAGGCAAGTTATAAATTGTGAGCGATTATCCTTCAGTTTGTGCCCATTTGATAATTTGAATGACTCTAGTTTCTAGTGTCTTGTCATTGATAATTTTTGAAGTCTTTCCACAATAAGAAGTATGATTTATACATGAGTTGAATTTAACTGAATTTGCATTTGACAATGATTTTATGTAGCCTCAATACTTAATAGGAATGGTGCATAATGTTGTATAACAATCCTTTTGTCAAATTAGCAGCAACAACAAGCTTTATCCCACTAGGTGGGGTGGGTTATTTGGATTGTACTTTGCTTCTATTAGCAATACAATCTTTAGATAGATTGTTAATTAAAAGGTCTTGTTCAATAACTTCACTGAGCATTCTCTTGGGTCTTCCTCTACCCCTTCTTAGAGGAGTCACATTTCTTTGATATGCTTATTTTGAATTATCTTTTTTTGTATGATCACATGTCTATATCAATATCCTCGTCTCTGTTACCCCAACTTTGTGCTCTCATTGTCTCTTTATAGCTCAACATTCACTATCACATAACATTGCTAGTCTTAGAGTTGTATGATAACTTTTCTTTAAGTTTCTAGGTACTTTATTATGACAAATAACTCCAGTATCCTTTCTTCATATATACCACCCAACTTATATTCTATGAGAAATGTCTCCATCAATTTCACCACCTTATTTATAATTGATCCTGCAAATCTAAACATATTACTTGGGGAATGATTTGATCTCCCATTTAATTTCCAATGATCTTCAGTGCTGTTTTATGCTGATGCTTTGATGTATCTGTCTGTCCTTTGTCATAATTTATATTTTCTTGTTAACAGGGACCCTAACCTGGCATATAAGATTGGTGTTGCAACTGCTCTTGAAGTCAGAGCTACAGGGATTCCTTATGTTTTTGCTCCATGCATTGCTGTAAGTTGAATGCTGAAAAATGTTGAACTTGTGAACAAAAATATTTATTATGCATATAAGTTTCTCTGATATGTGTCAGTTTGTTCTTTCCAATTTTACTGAAACACTACTTATAGGTCTGTAGAGATCCGAGATGGGGTCGATGTTATGAGAGCTACAGTGAGGATCCCAACATTGTAAAAGAAATGACT
>QFDD01008179.1:0-11149 GCA_006871305.1 Vachellia collinsii | reverse complement strand
CTTTTATTTCATGTCATCATTTTATTTTTTTAATGATTTATTTCTTTAATAAAAAATTATGATTTGTAATCACATATGGTTGAATTTAGTAAAATGAGCTATTCATTTATATTCATGATATGATAAAATAAGATTTGAATCCTTTTGAAATAAGTGCCTATATTTAGGAATCCACAAATATTTGAACATGATTATTTTAGTAACATCATATTTCCACTTTAAAAAATGATTTGTAAATGTTTTTCCGCCAAAACCTTCGTATGCATCCCACTCTTCACATCACATCACATCAGGCTGTTCCAACTCACAACTCACACTTGTCACTAGTTCTTACATTAAAGCAAGCCCCGCGTGTGCGTTTGTGCGTTTGCTCATATATATATATATATATATATATTTGCTATATATATTGGCAAAATATATATATTTGTTTTATATATTTGCTTATATATATTTATTCGAATTGATGATTAGGTCGCGCAGCGCGTGAAACACCCGAGCAGTCTTCGCATTTACGGATGCGTGTTCAAGTGTCTAAGCCAAACAGCGCGTGACTTCGCATGAATCTGAAAAAGTACAGGCGTCGTATTTGCCACACAATATTGAAATCTTTCTCGAATAAGAAATTAACAATGACCCCTTCTAGTTGCACGAACTCACCCTGAATCTCATCTCTTACTCACCGACTTCGATTTTTTTTGGTACCTACTCTTAGCTCTTCCTTGCCTGTAAGTCCTCCGTCTCTTTCTTTCTCAAGTCATTTCGATCAATGCTTTCCTTTTTTCTTTAGGTTGAGAGAAAAATGAGATTGTTGACTTGTTTCTTCTGAGATGTTGTTGGGTTCTGGGGGGTTCTACAAGTTCCAGGTAAGCAATATAATTCAAGGGGTACAAGTTTTTGAGCTCCCTATTTAATATCTTAGGTGATTAAGCTTCTGGCTTGAGATTAAGTGAGCAGAGTCCAATATCTGCGCAAGACCGGACACGTTTAAAGTAAGGTGGTTTGGGAAGTTGAATTTTTTCCCGTGTGTTGTTGATAAACCTTTAGATTGTTGTGGCAGAGGAATTGGTGCTTTTCTTTATATAGATGCTGGATTTGGGGATTCCTTTACTTGTAATAAATCTTTGAGGGAAGCAGTTTAAGCAAATTTGGAATATATTTGCATCATTTGATTGGAACTTGTTTTTTTCCAATCCTGCTGGAAAGTTGCATTTGCGTGATAGTAAAGTAAACCGTGTAGTGTTTCTCAAGAGCTTGGTTGTCTCTCTGAGAGGAAAAGATGCAGCGTGTGCGTTTGTCATCTCAACAGGCGCCGGTGCACAAGCTAGGAGATCCTCAAATGACATTATCCCCAAAATTTAGGTTAGCTGTGGTCCAATCTTCTTTCTCAAAGCCTTCACCGGAGTTAGAGTTTTCTCACAGCCAAGAACCCTTGATTCCAGGCCTCCCTGATGATGTCTCGCTCAATTGCCTTCTCCGGCTCCCGGTTCAGAGTCATGCAACCTGTAGAGCAGTCTGCAAGAGATGGCATATGCTTCTTGGTAGTAAAGAGAGATTTTTTACCCACAGGAAGCAATTGGGTTTGAAAGGCCCTTGGCTCTTTGTATTTTCCTACCACAAGTGCACTGGAAAGATCCAGTGGAAGGTTCTTGACCTTACCCACTTTTCTTGGCACTGTATCCCTACAATGCCATGTAAGGATAAAGTTTGTCCCCATGGCTTTAGGTGTATTTCTATTCCCCATGAAGGCATTCTCTTTGTATGTGGTGGAATGGTCTCTGATGTTGATTGTCCCCTTGACTTGGTAGTGAAGTATGAGATGCACAGAAACCGTTGGACTGTGATGAATAGGATGATTACTGCTAGGTCATTTTTCGCCAGTGGAATGATTGATGGGATGATTTACGTGGCTGGGGGAAACAGTGCTGACCTTTTCGAGCTTGATTCTGCTGAAGTGTTGGATCCTCTCAATGGGAGTTGGCGCTCTATTGCCAGCATGGGTACGAATATGGCTTCTTATGATGCCGCAGTTCTTAATGGGAAGCTTCTGGTGACAGAAGGCTGGTTATGGCCATTTTATGTCTCTCCTAGAGGTCAGGTCTATGATCCAAGAACGAATAAATGGGAAAATATGGCTGCTGGACTTCGAGAAGGGTGGACGGGTTCAAGTGTTGTGGTTTTTGGGCACTTATTTGTTGTTTCAGAGCTTGCAAGAATGAAAGTTAAGGTTTATGACACAGAATCTGATGCTTGGGAACCCATAGAGGGTCCCCCATTGCCTGAGCAGATATGTAAACCTTTTTCTGTGAACGCTTGTGATTGCCATATTTATGTTGTGGGCCGAAATCTTCATGTTGCAGTTGGTCAAATCCTTAGACTGAACCAAAAGAATAATTGTGCCAATAAATTGAGCTTTGGTGTTCGATGGCGTGTGATTGATGCACCAGAAAGTTTCTCTGATCTGACTCCTTCAAGCTCTCAGGTGCTATTTGCATAGTTTTACACTGTTCTGGAATGTTATGGATGTTGTTGAATAAAAATGTAATTAGATATATTTACCAAAGGTCTAAAACTTACAGTGGATGTGTGAAGGAATGTTTGTAGTAGTTATTGCAATGTATTAATGGTAATATCTTCGTTTAATTTCTTTGACGGTGTTACTTGTTTAATCTCAGTTACCTTGTTTCCTTCTCCTTGATGAATGCTCTATGTGGCATGACTCCATTGTCATGAGTTTTGGTCTAGATTGAACTTTTAAAAGGACAGATGCAGGATTTCACTTTTAATAGTGTCAGTAATCAATCATTCGATTGAACCTTATTGGTGATCGAATCTCATTTAATATGTGCAATTGTGTATGCTAGTGACAGTGTTACAGTAGTAGAAAAGCCGTATGTACTGATTAATGCTAAAATCTGTAGAACCTAGCACCATTTTTGTATGTTCATTTTTCATAACAGTATTTAAATGAGCTCTACTTAATTATGTCGTTTTTGGTAGCGTCTATTTATAGTTCACGAGTGGAATTTTATCTTTAAATGAGCTCTACTTCATTATATACAGAATCTATAAAGTTTGAGCTTCAAAGTATTGCTATCTGTGAAGAATGTTGATATGCAATTTACTTGTCTGTTCTTGGTGGATTCATAAACCTGCCTTAGAACTAGGAGGCACCAAGTGAAGCTTATGAACACAATTATGTTATCTAGCAGATAGTTACTCTTGTGGAGAAATTATTTGGTCCTGCCAAATATAGCAATGGAAAGTTGGGATCAGACAAAGGGGTTGGTAACTTTCTTTTTTTGGTAATAACACCTATGCTGTCGATTTCTGTTGCTTTTGAATGACTTGTGTGAATATTGCTTGATTTCTGAATCAAAACCATTGGCGTTGATTGAGTCACCATGACCACAAGCCACAGTATGTGAGATTTCTAGTTTCAGGTAAAACCAGCTGCAGATATGTTTCTTGTTATGAAACTAGATGCTAGAAGAAATGCTTTGCTTTGTATCTTTGCTTCTAGAAGGATCTACACAGGTAGGGTATAAAACTAGGTGCATCCCTGTTGATAAACTCTGATCATGCTCAATGGTTAAAAACTTCAAAAATACTAACATCTGGTGTTAAGATTCGGTTAACTTTTTTTGGGAGATGGAAAAAACTTAATAAATTACTTAATTATAACATATATTCTAAATTATTTAAATTTATCATTAGATTATATATCGATGTATAAATCAAGCAAATTAGGTTGGATAAAAATGATAAATACATCATTTCATTAATTTCCTCAATCTCCTTAAAATAAGTCAACTAACTTTTATATTAAACATCAAAAGTAATATATCATCGGTGTGAGACAATACATGTTAAAATATGTACTGTTTGAACATATTCTTGTTCAATTGAGTCACAAACTAGATGTTATATTTAGGAACGAAGAGGTAGTTACATGATTGTTTCTTAAGCATATGTGTTTCATAAAGCAGTAAGGCATTTTAGTGTTCTAAAAATCTAGACATTTCATATTTAAAAAAAAAAAAAATCCCAACTTTGTTGTTGTGTATTTGTTGTGCGTTTGGGCGCGTGCGTGTGACGATTATATATAGCGGTGAATAAACAAAGTCATCCTAAGTTAGTGGGTTTGTACCAAGAAAAAAGAAAATAAAAGGTTGGGCACCTAATTCTTTTTTTGTTTGTTTGTTTGTTTGTTCTTCAGAATGATGCAAATCCTTTGGTCAATTTGAGAAGGCAGATCAAGAATGTCACTAAAAAGGAATGTGGTTCGCTCTGTAACTTTCTGTTGGTTGGAGCAGGAAAAGGTTAAGGATGAGAAGTCAAATTGTTCAGCGCATTACAGATTGAATCTTTTAACTTAAATTTGATTGAAGAATAATTTAAGGTTGAATAATTATATGGTAATGAAGTCAATTTTTTTTTAAAAAAAAAACTGTTTAAACTGCACGCTTATGTGCACAAGGAATTATAAAATTAAAGGTAAAATTTTAAATACAACAACCGATGTGTGAAATAAGTTGGATAAAAAATTTTAAATAAATTTCAGTAGACGCGATAAAATTTTACTGAAACATGCTATATTTGATGACCAAAAAAGGAAAAAAAACTACAATCAGAGTTTAAGGTTTAGTGTACTTAAATTAACTACCCAATTGTTTGATTTCATTATCTTTCTGCACTTCAAGAAGTTAAGTATTATTTTAAATTTTTATAAATTGTTTCCACCTAAAAATACACGATAACCTTTTAGTATAGCAAAGGCTACAAATTCTGTGAATAGAAAAACCACTCACTCCAGTCCTACATAAGAGCTTTTTAACCACTTCAGGAGAATTAAAATTTTAATTAAATCAAGTTAATAACGTTAAATTTGTTGACAATTTGTATAATTTTTCATGATTATTACCCTTGGAATTATTGTATACTCTCTTTCTACCTAATAAATGAGGATATTTTTGTAAAGAAAAAAAATTATACTCTAGACAATTTGATACAAGTCTTATAAAAGTAACCAAGACAAACTCCATAATAAGTTTCTGTAAAAAGTACCAGAGGGATTATATTGGGAGTGTCATCTCTTATCTTCCAATTCCACTAATCATCAAAACGATTATAATCTTTTTTAAAAAAGAAATAAAACCTCAATAATACGAAGCGGGTTAAACAGTGTCACTGTAGGGTCATTTTTATCCTCCCTTGATGTATTAGCCCTTGCTGAAAATTCAAAGCCAATAATCTTCGGCCATGATACTTCCTATCTTGGCTTGTTAGGTACAAAATTAGGTAAAAAATAAAGAAGAATGGAGAATTACTATAATGTCTCACGAAGAAATGTGATTACCAAAATACCCCACAGCAAGTTAGCAGCACATAGCGATAAGTTCTCGTGGAAAAAATGATGTTAAATCCGTACTGCTAATTTGTTATTAAGATTTTTTAGTGATTACATTCCTTTATTGAGATCTTATAGTTATTCTTTCAAAAGAAAAGGCAAGAAAGACTAGAAGGATTTTTTGACTTTTGAGAGATAACAATGGACAATAGGGAAGCATCTCGCAATTACTGACTTCAAAATCTGATGATCCAAATTAAAAAATATGGGTGTAAGACGCTATAGTGTTTTAAGGAATAGAATTTCAAGAGGATAATGAGAGGAAAGAAAATTCTTCCAGACAACAATTATGCCTTTACAATTACAGTACCACTGTCAATAAATGGTAGGGGGAAAGGAGAGGAAAACTAAGAGGTTACTGTACATAGGACACGGGGCCTCTCTCCCATGTCTTTTAGAAAAAGAAAATGTGATGTGAAAATTGATGTGAGAAACATACTATGCAAGGTAATTGTATATTTGAGGGTTGCTCTTGTCCCTCTCCAGGTACTCCCTGTCAATGAGGCTTTCAATCCTTTTCTTCAAATCCACTGGTTTTATTGGAAATTTCAGCTGTTCACCCAAGAAAAATTAAGTTTAATTCCTAAAAATCAGTGTTGTCTCCAAAAATTATCGCAAGGCATAATAGCACAGTTTACAAAATTATCAGCAGCTGCAAAGCACCGGCATCAACACAAATGCAAGACATAACATTAAACATACATGAAAAATTATAGACTGTGTGGTTTGTTTATTATCATTATTCTAATCTTATCTCATACTTTATTCCTTTACATTTTGTGCAACAAACCCCTTTAGAGAATGTTTGTTTTGTTTAAAGAGGATAGAATGGAAATGGAATTCACCTGTTGGAAGAGTTCAGTAATAAGAAGGGTATGGCTTAGGACTTTACGAGTCTTCATTATTCTCACAATAGCAGCATCAACCTGCAATCAACCATGCCAGTAACGCAAATATCTTTCAGTTCATAAAATTATTAAAATAATGCTAAATCATTATGAAGGAAGAAACATTAGAAAGAGAGCAATAAAATTCGACCTGATACTGACGGTCTTGGAAAACTCTTTCAGTGGTGCTTTGATTCTCCTCCACTGTTTCCTTCATTTGAATTGCATTTACCTGTGAAATAGGAACATCCGTCATTATGAGCTCAATCTCAAGTTCTAGTCACAGGCTAAATCCAGATAAACTGACTTCAGTTATAGGAGAAAAATGCCAAAATTTGATATTCAATTCACAATATTTCTATCATTCATAGAGCAATGGTGGCTGTACCTACCTTTATGCGGTAAAGAGGAGCAGTGAACCCCTCATTGAAAATAAATGAGTCATCGTCCTCCACATCTCTTCCTTTGGGCAACTGTTGCATATTCATCAAACAGAATCAGCATTACAGTTTTGAAGAGATCGTAATCACAATCTGACTTTATTAGCTGGTGTTTCAGCAATTACTAATTAGTCACACACCTTCTGTAGTACCCGCACTTTTCCACATGCAAGTGATTGCAGAGTCCTCCTCAATTCCTTGTCTTCGATAACAGTAGCATCTTTAATGTCTTGGAAGCTTAATTTCTCAGCGTCGTTGAATAGCATCAGAACAACAGTCTGAAGTACAGCTCATAAATTTACCAGAATGTTACAACTGATCACAGGGAGGCATGCAGAATTTATGAAGAAAAACGGACAACTAAGGTAACAACCCATAAATATTTGTTATTGAGTAAAAAGTTCTACCTTAAAAAAATGCAATAGGAATTTTTCTAGAATAACTAATCATGATGTACTGGGTTTGTAAAAAATGATACATACGCATGTTTATATAAGAGGATTTGAAAGCAGCCGCCTAAAAACTGGACAAGAAAGGTTTGTTCAAGACAGAATTACATGAATTGAATGGAGTGGTAGCTTTTAAAATGCCAACCTGAAAGAGGGACACAGCCAACTCCTTTTTACCTTTAGGAAACTCTGCCTTCAAGACACAGTGACCTAAAGAATTTTGCCACATCAGACGCCTTCCACTATATTTACTTAGATAGAACTCTTTGAATATATCCTGTTCAAGAAAAAAAGAAAAAAAGCACCATGTCAAAATGTAACTAAAAAAAGATGGCGACAACCAACATAAAGAGTACATTAGTGGCTTGTGCCAAACCTGGTAAACATTCAACTCATGAGGGAGTCTCACATCCATGGGGGGATACGTTGGCCAGTACCTGCAATCATCCAATCACAATTACGTTTCCTTGAAACATGAAGTGCATAGAAATTTATTTGAGATTACAGATATCCCAAAGCTTACCCTGTCGTTAAGACATGAACACTCATTTCAATCCCTGATGGGAGTTTTGTCCTAGCCTGGGATGACTGTTTGAAGGACTCGTTTATTTCTTTTGATAATTCAATGTCCTGAACGAGAATAAATTTTAGGATATCCATGAGAAGCTGTAAATATACATTAGTCCATCATGAAGCTCAGATAGCCCATCCTTCATACATTAGCTACGATTGAACTATAAAGTTAAAAATTAAGCACTAGATCTCAATATAGATGCACTCTATTATGGAAAGATGCCAGAAAAATTAATTATTTTTAAGATAATATTAACAGATACTGTGAAGTGGCTTTCCTGCCTACTTGAAGCCAGAGCAATTTACTTGGCCATTGATCTTGTCTTGGTGGCCAAGTTCTTCACCCTATAAGTATGGCCTCAAGAAGCCATTTGATGCATCCCTCAAAAACAACAAAGCAACACACAAGCATAATCGTACTTTGTAAGCTACACTTCTGATTGTTTAGAGGGTCATGGGCTGAGTGTTGTTCACCACATATTTTGAAATCTTCATTCAGTTAGTGGATTTTGGTCTTCCTTCACCAGCAGATGTGGGCTTACACCAAACCACATAATATTCTGCATCTCTTCTATTTGTTTATTTCTCAATTTTAGGTTAGAGTGAGAGTAGTACTCTAGCAGATGGGCTAGCAGTGGCCGCAGCAAGGAAGAGCGTGAATTCATTGGGTTGTAAAATGTAGAGTGGGAGTATTATTCTAGAAAAGAATCTCCTGCCATGTGCTAAATAAGCATAGTCTCAAATTTTTTATGCAATGCTAAAATTGTCTGGAAAAAATAAAAATTGGAGATTGTGTAATTAGATGAGACTAATAATGAGAAACTTGCCAAAATGTCATTGATTATAATACGCATTACGAGTCAAAGCTGAATCATTTTTCAGAAATTTAAGATTGATTTTTACAAAAAATGGTTACCTTGAACATTCCTTCCAATTTGTTTGTGAACTGGCTGCCACACTCAGTCTTCAACTGTATAAAAAAGAAAGAAAAAGAAAATTGTCAATACTACTAAAACTGCTGACAGAGAAAAATTGACTTGCTTCAAAAGTAAATAAAGAGTAGAAGAACTTAACCTTTGAGATCATGGATTTCTCCGCATCAATCGAAGCACTCTTTCCCAAAAGCAATCTTTTAGCAAGATCTTTCTTATAGAATGCTTCAAAGACATCCTTGCCCTTGAACAACCATAAAGCCAAATGACTTTCCCAGTATCAGTACGGTGAGAAAGATGAATAAAAGTACATAACGCCAGGAGCACAAACAGAAGTTTCAGGAATCAAGGTGGACTTATTTGTTACGCCCATGAGGAAACATTGAATGTACCTGGATGAACCTGAATAGTACTAAGACTTTATCTAGTGTACCCTCCAATTCTTCTTCGGAGGTACCCTTGTTACCTGCACGAAGCTTCTCATCCAAAAACTTGGCAATCAACTCTGCAGGTCGGTTCTGTGATCGTAGCACAACGAAGTGAATCAATTGCTCATAATATTCGTCTGTGTCAAATAATCAGTTGACCTTAAAGCTTAAACCAGCAGAGGGATAAAAAGTGAATTTAGATATTCAGATAAAAAACATCTCAAGCAAAAGATCATTTTTTCATAAATATGGACAATGCATAGTCTAACCACTGACAGGTGAAAAAATTCAAGACCAAATAAGAATGACCAACAGGGAAATTTAAAACCACTTGGCAAATCTGTGAAAGAGTCTCTCATCCTCTGTCAGAAGAAAAAAAGGTTGAACCCCAAAGCTAAAGCAGTAAGCGTAAGGAGTGAACCTAAAGATGGCATTCAAATATGCCTAGTATTAGACATCCACCTACTGCAGCAACAACTACCTAGTGATCTCACCTAATTATAAGAAGGCTTCTGCAATGGTATGTTTACTAGCAACTAATTCTAGACAAATGAATTTTATATATATGTGATAGCAAATAAGTGAAGCACACCTGACGTATATTGATAAGATGCTCAAATGCATCCTTGATGGTGTTAGAGAATGCCTCATTCTTGAAAAAGCTTTCTTCCCATATTTTGTCAAGAGAAGCCTTGAACTCCAGAAGGGATGAAACCATGTCTTTATCTTTCTCCTCATCCATAACAATTCCTTGCCCAGTTCTCCTGATGTATGAACTCAGGGCCTGCCTTAGCGACTCAAGGGCATTGACCCTCAAAAATAGTGAATACATTCTCCGAAGGTCTTCAATACGATTTCCATCCATAAGCAACATGAAACCCTGTTTTAAGTCAATAGTGATAACAAATTAGAAGAACCAAGATAAAGTATGCATCAAATAAGAGAAAATTCACCCAAGAAAGTTCTGAAAACTAGAGTTAAATCTGCACCTTATCAAGTATGGCAGGTATATGACATTCAAGAAGTTGCTTTTCTGCTGTGGCTATCAAAGGTCTCCTGGTACTTGAATCCAAATATTTCAAGCATCTCTCATGTTCTTCGTGCAATCTTGTCTATGATATATAGAAATATCCCAACAGCAAATACACATTGTAAAACATGGAAGAAATTGAAAGTGGGAAGAAAAACCTAATGGAAATAAAATTCTGACAGATAATGGCATGATCAATTCATTAAGGGCCTGTTTGTTCAATCTTAAAAAATAAGTGACTTTGGATAATTTAGATACTTTATTAAAAGTGAAATATGATTTATTATTCAGTGATTCTCAAATTTTATGATAGTTCTATGTATCTTTATACTTCTATGAACATTCTCTCTCATTTTCCATTTTTGATTATTTTTAGAAGCTCTTCAAAGTAACTTCTCCAGATAGTCAGAAATCTCTTTTTTTTTTCCCTAGATTTTGGTTATTTTAAAAAGTTTAAAATTCGCATCATAAAGTTCTTGAAAGTAATTTTTTTTCCAAAAAATAAGTATTCTTCATTAAAAAAGGATTAAACAAATGGGCCCTAAATATTAAATATTACTAAGAGCACATAATATCGTCAATGGAAGTTGCTGAGCAGATAATATAAGTAGGGGAATGAAGCACCTCCACATGCTTCAAATAATCGGGTACATCTGCTTGCTGCATGTATTTCATGCCTTCAGTAGCATAAAACTCTGATGTGCACTCAAGGAATGGCCTCTCAAAGCTTTCTGCATAAATTCCCAGAGCAGTAAACATTTTCAGAAGATGGTTGAGGAGAGTCCGGTCCACTGCTTCACCTAATCTGAGAAGGCCAAACGTAAAACAGTTGTTGTAAACAACAAAGCTAGCAGAAGAAGCTCATGGCCTAAATAGTAAATATTGCAAAGGTGATCAAATAATACTAGGCTGTCTTCTTTGTTAAATAAATCAATCAATCAATAAAATTTAAAATAAACCGAATGGGAAAGAAGCTGGGCAAGAAAATATATATATATAT
>QFDD01008178.1:0-15912 GCA_006871305.1 Vachellia collinsii | reverse complement strand
TGAAAACAAACATCACGTAATAACTTTTTAATTATATAATATGCTGACTATTCGTGAAGAATCTTTTAATTCTTGAATAAATGCCAATACATAATCTTTCAATAATTTGTTGTATCAAAGTTTTGACTTGGATGATTTAACAAGTCATGCCAACAATAAATCTGTCTAAATCACTAAACTTCTAATTCAATGTATCTTTTCAATTTTCATAACATATTGATTTAAAATCTTAATGTGACATATTTAACATGACATCTATTTCGGAGGATCAAAGGCTTATATCATATGAGTAGAAATCTATACAAAATTAGCTCACACTTGTATTCTAACAATCTTCTCCTTAAAGTGTGCGGCATATAAATTGTCTTCTTTATTCATATATTTCACTTGGAAATCCATGTGCTTCCTAACTCATAATTTTGAATTTTAATCGAGCTATCACCATTATCTACATCATATGAAAACACAGTAGCATATTTTGCCAATAATAACATTCTAATTAGATTTGGATCTCATACCATATATCTCCTTCCATTCTAATTAAATCAAAATACCTTGAATATTGTCCATTGGTTTTCATAGATATAAATGACTGCTTAATTTACTACTATTATTTTTCCCTTCAAATATACAAATACGTGGAGTTAAATTGGAAGGTTGATTGAATTTTGGACAAATACTTCCTACCACAATATTCATCTTGCAATGAATCATAACACGCCATGTATTCTTTGAAGACAAATCCATTTGAATGGTAACAATTTTGCAACTACGTTTATACACATGTAAATAAACATCCATTAATATCCAGATAATCGGAAGATAGTAATCCACTTAATTACAAAAAATTAATTCCAATGTGCAACTATCATACAAATGACTTTAAACATAATGAATTTTCATTAAATCATGTAAAACTATCATACGAACTAATATATTTATTGATCAAAACAATAAAACCTCCAACTAATCGTATCAAGTAAATTCACAAACTGAAGAATTATTTTTCTAACATAAATAATGTAATAATATCTATTAAAACATTTCACAACACCATCAATATTTAATGTGCACGGCTAAAAGCATTTTCTTGCTCATAGCTTTTATAACAGTGCACACTTCTCATAATGTGGTAACTGATAAATAATTGTTAAACAACAATATCCATGTGTCTATAAATTATTATTGTTTAATCATCAATAACATAATCATTGTAAGTGTCCAAAACACAAGATTAATGGGAAATATAAACCTATTTTATCAATTAATCATATGTTTCATGTCTCATATGGTCCTTTCCCATTCTAATTAAATCAGAACGTTTTCCACTAAAATACCCACAACATGATGATAATCACAAGTATAACTAATTTGCATGTCAAAAAAAGTTCCAACCTCGAATTGAGGAAAGCTATTGGACCATTCAATATTACATCACATTAATAGACTTTTAAAGTATCAACCGTACATACTACGCTAAATAAATTAAAACTCATAAAAACAATGTAACAAAATTTTTTTCATACATGCAAAATCAAGTGCGCATTAATAAAAAAAAATTATTTAACATGAGAAAACCTTTAATAGAATAACAGAAAATTAGCAATTATTAAAACCCAATAAATATATCCCTTGATCGGAATAACAAACCTTTCAGTAGAAAGGACATGTAATCCCACTAACGGATGGATTTGACTGTCAATTTAAACAATGCAATATATACAAATAAACACCCAATTAATATGCTGGTCAAAAGGCACCCCATTTATGCCCACACTATTGAAATATATCACAAATATTACACAACTGCCATGAGGCTTCCATTTTCGAAGTATTAAAATTCACTAAAATATGCTATTAGGCTTGGTTCAGTATTAATGAGTTATTCCCAATGGTCCACAAATATAAAGTATAGATCAATAGGTGACCAAGTCATTTAGAATTTTACAATGAAATAGCCAAATGATAAAAACACATGTTACCACTATGCATTTTACTTCCCTAGATTATCCCTACATTTTACTTTCATTATGTATATAATAATATTTCCCCATTTGGTTTTGTGGGGAAACGCAATACACATTTACTCTAGCACACGGTGAGAGAGAACATTCAAATAATTTTAAAGGCATTCAAATCAAATAACACAGTGCTAATCATATCATTTTCCAAACCATAACTTGAATGCCAAATAAAAAAAAAACTTCAACTAATATGATGCTTGACCATAAGCATGAATTCATGCATTTCAAAGCTTTGGCTAATTGTAAACAATACTTGCCTTCATGAATAATGCAATCTCATTTAAATGATGTACCAATAAAAAAAAAAAGGCCATAAGAGATAAACATATTTTAAACATCAACAATACTGAGTATAATGGCCTTTTCCTTCTATGATTCTCTCTAATTTTACTTTTTTTTTTGTCAACGTAATTTGTGCTTGCAGATGAGTTATGGAAAAATGTTTTTGAACTATCATTTTCATCAGTTGACACTATATTTCTTTCCTAAACATATAGTCTCACTATACTAACAACATAAAGTGTCTCTTTTTTATGTGATTATCAATATATTCTAATATTTTCGAAACCACATTATGCGAATTTACAAACTGGGCATGCCAATATCAAATTTATATAGTAGGCAATTATATAAAGAAGTAGTAAACCAAGGACATCAAGATCTAATCAGGTTACCTGGAGAATCAGTAAAAGACAAAGGAATAAAATAGAACCATGCTATCCTAATATTTTCATTCACCATTACAAAAAAATATGAAATTAGCCACGGAATTACCGATGGAATTTTGATTTACCACGAATTTGCCATAAATTGGTTCCGTCGCTAAATTTACTGTTAATACTAACGGAATTTTAATTCTATCGCAAATTACCGACAGAAAATTCCATAGGTAACTTTGTCATAGAATTTTTCGTGGCAAATTTATTTTTTCTAATAAATAATAATGACACTGTCACCTCCACCAGCCGCTACCTCATAGCCGGACCCCCACCACGTGTCACATTTGCTAGTTGCCACATGCATGCGCGCAATCCTTTGTCAATTGAGCTGTGACGATCTTATATCTTCTAAATACATATTTAAATATATATATATAAATATTCTGCTACATAATAAATTATTTACATTTATAATTACATACACACATTTAATATATATATATACACATATACATATATATCTAATATTATTAGAAACTAAAAGTAAATTGAATGATAATTTTAATTTATGTGTCTATTATTTTATATATTTTCATTTTATTTTATATATAATATATTATTGATTGTACAAATCCTTCATTCGCCATAAACAGTAATATTTTGCCTTGACTTTTTTCCCATTATAAAAGTCCCCATCCGCCAAATCCTTCATTCCCATCACACCAATTACAACACACTGTATTACCGAGTTGTCCTCAACCAAATATGAACCTTCTTCTTCCTCCTTCTCTCTTTCTCTCTATGTGTCTCACCTCTCTTGTGGTCTTTGTTTCCTGAGACTCCCCACTGCACATAATAATGAGGCTCACTATGAGACCTCAGAAAATCCCTCTCCCTTCAACCACAACCTCTCTCTCTCACACACACACATCATCTTCTTTGTCTCCATCTTCTTCTTTGCCATCTAAGTTCGAGTTCAGATAAGAGAAACTTCGAAAGAGGTGGATAGAGTGCCAAGGATATAGTGATTGGGAAGGGATGCTAGACCCATTGGACAAGAATTTCTGATTGGAGATTTTCCGGTACGGGCATTTCGTGGAGGTAGCATATAAATCCTTCGAGGGCAATCCTTCATCTTCCTTTTACGCTTCTTGTAAATACCCAAAGAACAAGCTCTTCCATGGCTGCAGCTTGCCCAATACAAGGTACAAGGTAAGCAAACACCTACGTGTTATGATAGGATTTGACCAAGAGGGGGGTGAATTGATCTAATAAAAATTTTCGCAAACTTTGAACGTAAGACAGAGTATGAAAGAAAGTGAACAAAAAGATTTATCCTAGTTCGGTCCATTTGACCTACGTCCAGTCCTCAGAATCCTCTGAGCTTTTCAAATCCACTAATCTCAAAATATTACAACAACACAGAAGGAAAACTCTCCCCCTTCCTAACTCAATTCAATCCACTGACACTTTTGCTCGTGTCTTTTCCCACTTAAGATTCTCCAATCTTAAGTTACTCTCACAAAATCAATAAATGAATAAGTATATTCTCCTTTTTAAGAATTTAATGATGAACACTGAAACACTAATATCTTAGAGAATGAAAACAGAGGTGGTAGATGAATAACAATAAATTCGATTTCAGTAGTTGCGTTCTCTGTCTTCTGAAACTTGAATGCTTCGACTTTTATAGTTGAGAAGTATTAATTATCCGTTAGAAACATTGAAGTTTCCATTACACTCATCCTCGTCGTTCAACTTCCCGCAATAAATGCTTCTGACAGTAGGTAGGGTGGTTTATGCGTTTTTGTCCATTGAATCTTTCTCCTGTGAAGTAATTAGACGTTCCATACCCTGTTAATCATTAAAATAAATGAGCATTTATGAGGGCAGATGAGATTCAAATAAATGTAGCATGAAGAAGGAAAGATTTGAAAATAACAAAAAGGTTCTGACATGCTTAATTACTATCAGTAAAAGCAAACTCGAGTTGTAGCCAACGAAACTCGAGTTTTTGAAGAGATTACAGAGAGGAAATCAGAATACTCTTATTGTAACTTGAGTTTTGTAAATAATACTTGAAAGTTTTCTCATAACTCGAGTCATTATAAAGAAACTCGATTAGTTTGAAGTCTATTTGATACAAAACTTTCAACGTTTATCGAGTTCTAATAAGAGTTTTGATAAAACTTGAGTTATAGAACTTAAAACTCGGGTTTTCACAGGTTTCCATAAGCTAAAACATTTTAAGTTCTTCGATACTCGAGTTTCATACTCTAAAACTTCAAGTTTCAAGTATTTGAGATCATAACTTTCATTGTAACTCGAGTTTCCTTAGAAGTTGAGTTTAAAAGAAGTTCACATCTCGAAACTCGAGTTCCATCTCTTAAAACTCCAGTTGTACTAAAACTTTTATCGAAACTTTAAGTTTTGGAAAAAAGTTTTGTAGTTCAATAATTTTTCAGACCTCGAAACTCGAGTTTCATCTCTCGAGTTTTGTTGAAACTTCAAGTTGTGAAAGAAGTTTTGAGTCGTCTCACTCTTCGAAACTCGAGTGCTGCTTCCCATAACTCGAGTTCCATCAAAACTTTTGTTAAAACTTCCAGTTTTGAAAACAAGTTTCGTGGTTCAAAGACTTTTCAAAGCCCGAACTCGAGTTTCATCAGAACTTCTATTGAAACTTGAGTTCTCTTGAAAATTTTGGTTTTCTAAAACAGTTCTAGCACTCGAAAACTCGAGTTCTGTCATACATAACTCGAGTTGTGACAAAACTTTGGTTGAAACTTGAGTTCTCCTGAGAGTTTTGGATTTCTGAAACTTGGTACAAAACCCGATACTCGAGTTTTGACTCCCAGAACTCGAGTTTTGACAACATTTCCATCAAAACTTAAGTTCTCTTGGAAGTTTTGGGTTTTGAAAGTATTTTTACACAATGTAACTCAAGTATTGAACTTTATAACTCGAGTTCTCCCAACACTTTCACTAAAACTCGAAGATTACTTAAAGTGCTGTGAAAAATCATAAGTTCAAAAACATATTTGTCGTCATCAAAACATTATCTCAATACTACGTGCAACCTCAAGCATCCAACTACCTCGTTTGGTAAAAAAAACACTAAATTGAGTTGTTACACAATCTAGTTATATCAGCTACATACTTGTTTCGTGGAAGATTTTGGGGAAGCTAAAGGTGCCGTGTGAAAGAGAGAGAGAGCCTTTTTTCCCTAATATCATTTAAAAAAATAAGGCCATAGAGCCCACTTAGCATAAAGTAGCGGCCGTTTGTCTCATTTGACGGAGCTGGCATTTTTGCTTCATTTTTAAAAGTTTAAGGGCATTTTTGCCCCTAACGATAGTGTTTGGTGCCAACTGCACATTTTGAAATATTCCATGGACATTTTTTCCCCTTAACCCATATTTGAAATGGGGATATATAACCATTTTGCCCAAGTTTTTTTGGTGAAAAAAATACTTTCCCCTCCTCTACCCTTATTCTCACTTCACAACCATTGGATCAAAATGCTCTTAAAGCCAAATACAAATGTGGTGCCAAACCTATGCCAAATGTTTTAAAGAAGCAAAACTCATCCCTCACTGGAAAGGAATTTGCACAGTTTGGTCAAAGTTCAGAGCTTGTCTGGCAATGAAGATTGGAAATGGCAGGATCTCTTCCTTTCGGTTTGATAACTAGTCAAAGTTGAATGTGCCTCTGATAGACTTAAAATTGATTAATAGAGATGAATGCTTACTCATTATGTTGATCCGCTTGGTGAATGGGATTGAAACAAACTAAGCTATTGGTTCCAACATCATATTGTAGGCCATACACAAAGTGCACAAAGATCGGAGGAGAACGTTTGGAAGAGTTTATGGAGATGGCAAACTCAGATAAGATTAAGTCATTTCATGTGGTTGTTTCACACAATGCAACTCAAAGCTAGAAGAGACCTACATGAGTAAGCAAAATGCATGTTTCGCTATCCTCATTCAAACGACTCTATACATCTCTTAAGGAACTACTCAAATGCTAAGAAAAGATGGAAGTCAGTTGTATCACCATCCTTATGAACTAGCCTTTTCTCTTTGCAGGTTGGAAGCTGGGTGAAATGGAATATCCAATATCAACTAGTTATGGAGTATACTCGGATAGTCATTTGGGTAATCTTATTCGGATATATTGCTGGGATATTTGGTCTTCCAAATGCAATGGGCTGTTAGGGGAGGAGCTACCAAAAGAAAAGGTATATGGACAGTTCAGTTTCTTCAGAACCTACTCAGATTTAGAATCAAAAAGTCAGAGCACTTTCTATGGATATAGAGCCTCAATACCGTCTGGCATACCACCTACCTCGATAGGATACATCCAATTGAATATAACCTAAAAGCTCTGCAATTGATACTTACAATTGCAAAGTTTTTAGGTTAGATTCATAGGTTATACATATGCTTGTTGCGGAGTTATAGGAAGATTTTACTCTTGTTTGATTGTACCAAAACTATAAATCTCTTAACTAGACGATGCACTTCTAATCATCCATTTTTAAACTCCTCCTTAGTCATGATTAGCATGATACTGCGTGCTATATTTATAGAATTGACACTTCCACTGCCTATTCAACCTACTCCACCGCCAACATCGATGGCCTTTTCTCCACCGTCAACCTCATGCACTTCGTCGCCAACATTGAATTTGTTGTAGTTGTTGTTGCTACAAGAGGGGTTCAATCTTCTAACTTGTCTTGTGGAGCTTCGACTACTCTTTTCTCTCTCATTGTCATTGTTGCTACAGGAGGAGAATCATTTCACCTGAACAACTCCTTCAAATTCCCCAACCTCTTGCCCTCACCAAAACCCTCCTCTTCCTCAAGCTCTACCTCCCCCTCCTCCTCTTCTCCTCTCCTTTCTTGGATCCTCCCTCACCTCCCCTTTGCTCTCTCATTCCTCCACCAATTCTCCCTCCTCCTCTCCAGCTCCCTCTTTGGCCTTTCCCCTCTAACACCATGATTGCTAAGCTCATCATCATGTCAGGCCACATCTCCTCTCCCACTGCTGTTGACCATGACTTCCTCAAGAATCCTCTATTGCATGTCGTAAAAGGAAAGGTGGTGTATCAAGATTCAAGAAATGCATATTGTCTTCAAGATGAATTCCAAAGATTTTACATCATTTCAGGATTAAGCTTACACCCTCTCCAATAACAATACGGATTCAGAAGCGGGACTAGATTCTGATCATGCCAAAGTTTATTGGAGGACTCGATCAGAAAAGTTGACGAATGGGCGGATGCAACAGAAACTCCGGTGCTTGAAGACGGAGAAAGGTATGGAAAATCGGGGGATGTGCATCATAAACTCCAGCGCTTGAAAACGGAGAAAAAGTCGCTCTTCATGCTTAGGTCCCCCGACGCCAGGTAGCACGAGTCCAGTGTCACATTTGACTTAAGAGAATCTATAAACTAGGGGTAGACTTGGTCCACTTTTATTAGATTGGGAGCAAAATTGTACCATTAAATAGATTATGTTGCTGAGTGCATCTCCAAAAATAGATCAGAATACTGAGTGTACCTTTACCCTTTTATGATTCCAGTCATCTTTTTATTTTTATATCAATATTATATAGAAAATGCTGTGAAAAAGAAGTATATATAAAATGAGTCTTTATGAATTAAAAAACATTTTTAAAAGAAATATCCCTAATCAAACTCAACAATGATCAAAAGTAATCTAATGCTTATATGTCACATCCTTACAAAATATGTTTACGTAAATCGAAGTAAAACTCCTTTCACATACTTACGTCATAAATTACGTTGAAAAAGTAAAACCCCCCCCCCAAAAAAAAGAGCCCAATAGGACAATGATATCAAAAAGGCACAAAAATCAATTTTTCACTTGCAAGATATTTTACATTCGTTTGAATATTCCCACAACTATGTGTGCCCTTTTCATTTTGTTTGCTAGGCACATGACAAGACAACTTTGAATGATGTTAAAGACAATCCAAGCGAAGAAAACCAAGAGATAATTGAAACAACAAATAATAACATAAAGCACACTTGCACTAACTCATGCACAAAGGCTACATTTTACTTTAAACCTTATTGTACATACCATAACAAGGGCGCATATAATACAATAAGCAACACTAACTATGTACAAAGGCTACATTTTACTCTGAATCTCATTGTACATTTATACATACATATATGCACACACATAATACACAATACACAAGGTGAGTAAAGAAAGGATGCTAAAGAGGCTTGTAGGAAAAGAACATGATCACACATTGCGATTGTGAGTGTGATCCTTTAAAGTGGCTCATGATTGCAAAAAGTGAATTATTGTCTAGGCAATTGAGCTGCTTCCTTCTTCGCTAGAAGATTTGGACTTGTTTGAACTGCAAGACCAATCAAATTCCCTCAATTTCAGAAGTAGATACAACACTATGCCACACCCAAACCCTAGAGCAGCACTAGATCCTGTGAGAGATACAGCAGCACAAACCAACATCACAAATGACTCTTGCTTCGTGTTCATGTCCTTGGAAGCCATGGCCAATTCAATTCCTGCGAATAATAAAAGTACTCCAAGGATACCGATTGGGAATTCATTCAGAATCATCTTGAATGAGTTCCCAAGAACCAGAGCGAGCACCAATTTTGCAATCCCTAGAAACACCACTGAAGCCCCACTTCTTCCCCCAAATCGATATTGACCCGCTAACCCACCGGCTCCGTGGCAGCACGGCATGGCGCCAAACCAGCAACCGACAAAGTTCATCATCCCTACGCTCATTGAAACCTTCATCGCCGAAGCTTCTTTTTCGGGGAACAAGTCACCTGAGAGTTTGCATACTGCTATCACTGAGTTCAAAACTGATAGTGGAATCTGTGGAATTGCGGCTCGAAGAAACCCTATTTTCCAATCCTCCCATGTGATGTGTATTAAAGAGATCTTCGATGGACCGAATCTCAGATCTTTGATTATAGAAGGATCACGGATAAAACAGAGGATCAAGCCGAATAAGAACACTACGAGAGCGGCTGGAATTGCTGATATAAACCGTAATCTCCGTCGAACCTTAAGTTTTGAGTTGGGTTGAGTTTCATCTTCTTCTTCATGGCTAGGATTCGTTGTTCCACTATGATCATCAACGCCAACACCGGCACCGGTTGTTAGAATGAGAAACAAAATGGCAGAGATAGCGACAATGAGGCCATCCCAACCAAGCCAGGAACGAGCAGGGCCAGATTTAGAGGTGGAAATGTCTTGATAGTAGCGAATGTATTTGATGGCGGAGAAAGCGAACTGGAGACCTTGGGAGAGTTGGATGCCGCGAACTACGGGGAGGGGGAGGTAACGGTACAGTAAGGTCATGAGGCCAGTACAACCAAGGAGGAGTAGAACACTAGCGACAGAAAGGCCAGCAGCAGCTATTTGGGGGATAGTGAGAGGAGGCGATTCAGATATGGCCACGGCAGCTATAGACTTCATGGGCTGGACAGGCATAGGAAGCCCGAAGAGCAAACCGGTGGCAATATTGTAAAGGGAAGTGAAGACAAGAGTGGTAGTGAGATCAAGGTTGTTGACCAAAGTGAGAGCAAGAACGATAGGGATGTAAGTGCCGAGATCACCGACAGCACCGGAGAGCTCGGACCAAAGTGAAGTTTTAAGCTTGATGGAGTCCGGGAGTCGAGGGTGGCGCCACCGATCATTGAGGAGAGGGGTAGCGACATTAGAGTGATCATCGGAGACAGAGTGTCCAACCATAATGTGGTGGAGAAAATGGTGGTGGAATCTATGGTTGATGATTTCTTCAGAATCCAAACACTCAATATTATATATAAATACTGAAGAAGATTAAATGAAGCTTTCTCTAATAGCAATGGTCCTGCAAATTCAAACATCTCCGCATGATTAATTGTTTGTCAAATCCAATTACATCTAACAAACCAAGTCAAGATGCATTCAATTAATACTAAACTACTTAATTATAAATAATAATATATTATAACTGATAGCAAATTGAAACTAAACAATACCATAATGGACAGCCTCACTTTAACAGATCCTTAACACCATTTAATCAAGCTTATGCCAAGAAGCAAGCTTCCACTTCAACATCAATTTGCATGAAGAAAAGAAATATGAAAAGGAAAAAGAAAAAAAGATAAGGAAAGTTTCCGTATGTACAAGATAGGCCTCAATAGGAAAAAACAAAATGTTAAACACTCAATTTGCATCAAAAAATACGTGTACTGAAAACATGGGGCAAGAAGAGAGAGAGAGAGAGAGAGTATGGTTGTAGTAATGGTAGATGGGTCATTCATTAACAAGGGAGGGAGGGAGCGAGTAATATCCATGAAGCTACAGAGAGATGTTCAAACGAAAGAGAGCATTACCCGTGAAGTTTCAAAGAGAGGTTCTAATGAAAGAGAGCTTAGAGGAAAAGTGGAGGAAAATGCAAAAACATCCATTTAAGAAAACCCACTTCATTGAATGTTAAATTCTAGCATGTGTGCATAGAGAATTTCATCGACCACAGTTTACAGCAAGAGAATTTCATTTTCAAGCAAGATCAAAGCAAAAGCCAGGAAGAAAATTAGAAGCATGAAGGAAACAGCTAGCAAAATAGGCACACATAAAGCTCAAACCCAGAAAGAACGGTGAATTCACCTGGTCAGACTAATTGAATGACACGACGATGACGAAAAGGAGGAAATAGATGGAAGGAAACAAGGTGGCTGTGTGACAAGACTGCAGAAGGAAAGGCGGAAAGGGTTTTAAGTCATGAGGGATACCAATGGAATATTTAAAAAATGGTAAGGCTAATTTAGATAACCTACAAGAATAATTTTCTCTCCCCTCCAAAAAAACCTCAATTTTGGAGGGTAGAAAGAGGAGGGGAGGGATGAGAAAAAGACAAAAATTGACACCTCACCTCATCTCATTTTTCTCAATCAAACACACTTATTCCCATCACACCCTAACCTACCCTACCCTACCATCCAAAACCCCAACCAAGCAATTCCTTAAGCAAGCCAAGCATGATGGTGATTACTACAATGCCATAAATATAAGTCTTTAATTTCACTTAAAATATCTCTTTCAATGTCTTGTTTGATTGACTTTGCAGCCAAATATTTTTTCTATGGGGATGTTTGTTGCTTATGGTGCCAATTGTAACAACGATTCTCTTAATCAGATTACTCAACTCCCAAATCACATTTACAAAACTCATCATGCTTATAAAAAATGTATGAATTAAAAAATGAGTTCAATATGATAGAGAAGAATAAAACATAACCCCAAAACATTTATCATGATTAAATAAATCAAATTCTCCTTTTAAAAATTTAACCATGATAGAAAAATGATGAAATTAAATATTTGAAAACTATCATGGATAATAAGATTTTATTAAGTCAATTTCTTACCAAACCATACCATAAAAATAAATATCATAATAATGGGTTCCAATCTTTGAAACCCAAACTTACATTTCACCTTAGCCCAAATATCATAATTAAATAATATAAATACCATTTATTTTAAAGAGTATATAATAAAAAGCCCACTCAAGTGTGTACTATCAAAAAACATATAACCAAATTGGATTAGGTCTTTTAACATGCTATGATAAAATCCCAAAATAACATGATTAAAGCACTAAAATGTCAAAGTAAGCTAAAAAGAACATAAGCCCTACAATGGCAGTATTCATCTAATTAACATATTGATAGAGTAAGAGGCTATACAATGGAAATAGCCATGCAAAAACCTTCAAAACCTTTTCAAATTTTTCAACACAGGTGTTATTACCTAAAAATATTAATAGCAACGAAACGAGACATAAAATCTCAATAACTAACATATGATTTAAAAAATACGCAAGAAGGGTTATAATCACTGCAAGATGAATAAACTTATTAAAGATAATTGGTAAACAAATATAAGTCAAACAGAGTAATTAGTAAACAAATATAAACCAAACAAAGTAATTGATAAACAAATATAGACCAAACATAGTATATCACATGTTATAGAAAATTCCCAACACCATACTCCTCATTATACCACTTGACGTGGATTTTAGCCTATGGTTATGGGAGACCAACCATCATCATAAGGTCAAAGAGCCTCTTCCCTAACCGCCACAACTAGGTTTAAGACTGGAATGTGTCATCCTTTCTATGGTTGCCTATAATTAAGTTCAAGATTCAAGAGAGTTGATCACTTTTAAGCTGTCCACAACTGGGCCCAAGACTTAGAAGATCTAATGTAGTGTCAATCACTATGATCAATAGTATGAAGTTTTACCATAGACTTTAAAGTTCACCAAACACATCCTTATCCTCATACTTCATTATAACTCAAACCCATAACTCAGTCACAATGAATCTATAACATACATATATATAACCAATCTCCATCACATTCTCAATTATAATGTAATATCACAAGATATAAGGAATCAATAACACATCATAGAATCAAAATATTATCCGCTTCACCAACAATTCATAAACATATAAAATTTAGTAAACAAGAGTAATTTCACATTAATTTACAAATTGATCATTACATATAAATATTAAATCAAAATAATACTTACATTTCAAAATATGTTTCCAAAATATCTTCCAACCTATAACAAGAATATAAAAAAAAATTAAATTAATTGTGGTTACTCACTTCAAAGAAAGTATGCAATACCACAATAATCTAAAACCCAAAGCTCAAATTACCAAAACAAAACCTACACAATTAATTAATTACATATTAATATAATGCTTTTTTCTTTTTTGCCATTATATTAATACAATACTAACAAAATATATATATATATATAAAATTTGAATAAGACTTATTTCCTTTCCAAATTTTAAGTCCTCCAACAATTTCCCCACTTTCAACCATAATTCGATACTCAATTCAATCACATTTCTATCATTCAAAATTTCTATTGCAATTCTTAAAATTATAACCAATATACCAAAAATTCCCACAGTTTGCTCTCTTTAAATCATAAAAATCACATAAATCAAATATTTACAAATACTTATAAAATTCCCAATTTCTTTCTTCCATAAATCATTTCTCACCCAATAGAATCCCTAAACATAGGTCTATTTCCTCAATATATACACAAATACCAAATTCCAACACTTAAAGTTTCACCTAATATTCATATTTCATCATCAACTTCAAATCCCATCCATTCAATAAGCATTATAAGCTTCAATAAACTAAAATAAATCATAAAACTCTAATTGATTAGGTACAAATATTATATACGCATATGATTAGCATGCAAATCGAATCCTTCATTTTGAATCTTTTCTGCCAAAACTTCTCATACTAAATAATCTTTTTCTTGCTTTGAAAGATTTCTAGATTCGTGGCTTTATTGCAGGGCTGAAAGATTCTTGAACATCTTCATCAAAAATCTGATTAGCATGCAAATCTAATACTATGATTCGTCTCCAGGAATAGTTTTTTTTATGAGCGTATTTAGAATATTTTTTATTTGAACAACCCCAATGTTGTTGAGTCAGGACATTTATTTTCAACAAGAGCTTTAACCTGTGACTTATCAGTTTAAATTCTAACAAAACTGTCCTGCGATTTCTCACGAATTAAAGCAGCCAAAGGAATAAAGTCAGCAGCATAGTTCAAATAATTGTGAAAGGTTGTTTTCAAACTGGTCTGGATACCCCTAGAATTTACTCTATTTATTGTTCTTGGATTACTTCTTATAATCAAAGAATCATTAAGAGCTTGTACCAGGGTTTGACCAGTCCGTAAATAGAGTTTAGAACTCCTTCAGAAGCAGAGCAAGAACTCCTTATATTAAAATAAACTGTCTTACTGCAAAACCTATTTCTATTCAGGGAAAAATAATTCCTAAACTCTATTTATAGACTCGTCGAACCCTGGTTCCAACTGTAAATCAGTTACTTGATACTCCTGCAGTAGCAAGTAATGGAAGTTTTGAAAGTTCTTGTTCTAAAACAAGAGAATCCATTTCTTCTTGTTCTTGAACAATCTGTTCATCGAAAAAGAAGTGAAGTCTATGCCTCTTCCACAAGATAAAATATTATCTTTATATCGAAAGCGATGCCTCTGATCTCAATTGGGGAAAAGGAAACACTTCTATTAAAAAGTATGTTTTTGATTAAATCTATGTTGAAGTTTGCATGATTAAATCATATTTTTCAAACACAGCAGAAATTTAAAAAAAAAAAAAAAACTCTCTTCAAGATAATTCTTTCTGTTGAATTTGTTTTTTTTTTAATATTCGTCAAATTCCATATATGAAAGGAATTCTAGGTATAGATTTCTCTATCTTTTGAATTGGGACTAGGTTCCTACCACTCGGTGAAGATAGGGTTGGAAAAAGAAGTTTTCGATAGATAAAATTTCCACAAACAATACCTAAAACGGCATTGAACTTACCTATGGAAATATTCAAGGGTCCAACACAGCTTCTTTGTGAAGAAGAAGGGCATTAAGACATTAATCCTTTTGAAAATATTATTTAAAATTCTCAAGTACCGATTAGAATGCACTGCTATTTTAACTCTGCAATACTATTACCAAAACAAGCTTAAACCAAAAATTTACTCTTTTGCTCAATCAAATTACACCATTAGATAAATCTAAATAAGTAGAACAATTTTAATGAAAGAGGTTTAGTGATTAAGAGTACTTTTACTTACCAAAAATGAGCTTGATATGCTTAACAATGGCGGACGAACGAACGCTGGAGGACGGGAAGGGGAAACACTAAATGAAGACACTCTCACTCTAGCACACATTTAAATAAAAGGTTACGGCTAAAATTACCACATAAGACCCAGAGTAAAAAATTACAATACATACCCAATATTTTCATTCATTCCCGCTTTTACGTCTTTTCTCCTCCTTTTCAGATTAGATCTATATTATTTAAATAACATCAAGAAAACTTTTCAATTATTAAAAAATAATTATTTTCTGACGATAATTTAAAAAATAAAATTTTAAAATGTTATACCAATAATTTTTGTTCGCCAAGTTGGAATCAACTCATGGAAGTTTGAAAAATGCTGCCAAAAATAGACGTGAAGAACCAGGGATTTTTGAAGATGAAGGAAGGTGACGCATGAGTTAATAATTAGTTTTTGTCAAAGTCACTGGAATACTACCAAAAGCAGACGTGAAGAACCAATGCTTGTGGGGATGA
>QFDD01008177.1:0-14411 GCA_006871305.1 Vachellia collinsii | reverse complement strand
ACATAACTTGAGTTTCCACTGCAAGTTCTGATTTTCAAAAGACTTTCAGAGAGCGAAACTCGAGTTTTAAAACATGAAACTCGAGTTTTGAGATAACTTCTATTCAGACTCGAGTTCCTTTAAAAGTTTCACATTTCTAAACCTTTTTAAACACTCGAAACTCGAGTTTTGATTTCCAGAACTCGAGTTTTGATATAACTCGAATCAAAACTTGAGTTCTCTTGAAAGTTTGAGATTTTGAACACACTTTTAAACACTGCAACTCGAGTTCTAAAACACGAAACTCGAGTTCTCTCAAACATTTCATTAAAACTCGAAGATTTTCAAAAACTTTCTGAAAACTGATAATTCAAAACACAATTTCAAAAACATATTTGTCATCATCAAAACATTATCTCAACATGGATGAATATGAGGAATTGAGAGCCATGGATAATGAGCTCATTCGAATCTTACGCAAAGGTCATTCAAAGTAATCATGCAAAACTGCACCTCTCATCTGGTGTCCATATTCGAATACGCTGAAGATGGGAAATCTATTCGAATGGGTAACAAGCGTCATTCAAATTGTATATTGTTTATTTGAGGAATGAGGCACTCATTCCGATGAAGAATACTTCTCATTCGAATGGTTAAAATTGTTGGTTTTATCTCAAGTTCATATTCCAATATGCCGAAAATAGGAAATACATTCGAATGAAGTGTAGATTGTGGTGCAGAATAGCTGAAAAATAAGGAATTCATTCGAATGGGTTTCAGGGATTATTCGAATGAATTACTAAATATGTTGCCTTCATCTGGAGTCCATATTCGGATAACGTGAAGATGACATATTCATTCGAATGGGTTTTAGGGCTTATTCGAATGAATTAGAATGAGGTTCACATCTTCAACTAATCCGAATGCGGCCTCGCCATATACCTTGGGATTTGTCATGATTCAATGGAATGCTTAAAGTTTGTAATTAATTTGTATACAACAGGAGGCAGTGAGGAACTGGGTTATTCGAACCAGCCACACATGGTCCTGGTACATCTGTCCTCCATTTCGATGATTACATTTTCTTTGTTTTTCCCAATACTAGAAAATGAAAGGGTGACACTTCGATTTCCCTCACCCTCTCTTCAGATGCTCTGTCAGACAAATGCATTCATCCTTTCAGGTACTTCCCATCAGTTTGCCTTACATTGGCATTAAATATATATGAATATGCACTTTAGTTTAATAATAACAGAATATTGAATGTAGTGGTTTGGCCGTTGTGTGATATGAATGCTTCATATTCATATCACTTCCTCATCACGTCTATAACTATTGTCTATCTGCCGTCCTTATTCTCTGCTCATTCCAACTTTCTCTGTCAAATATGCCTCCTCCCGCAAAAAGGCTTAACGAAATCTCTTATCATAATATGAACTACAGAATCTTGGTTAAGGGGGATCGTGTTTTCCGAGTCACTTTTGTTGATTTTTATGGAGCTCGATCCCGCTATCCCACGCACGTGTTATACGTGGATATCATTGTCTTTGACGATGAGGTAATATATATCTTTCAGTTTTATTTGATGCAGTTTAAGTATCTTCATAAATACTATTTCACTCACATTAACATAGGGTGACCGCATGCTATTGAGGCTGGCTGGGGATTACATTATTGATCGCTTCTGCAATCAACTGGTGGAGGGCAGAGTGTATTATGTGCAAAATTTTGTTTTCCGAAATGGTGGTGAGGGGGTTCATAAAAATTACCGCATTATGGTTTTGCCCAACACAGTGGTCACGGAGTGTGTTGCTGATGCTCCTGAGCATGGATTTATGCTCATGGACGTTGTTGAGCTGAGGAGGGAATTATGTCCATCACCTCGCCTAAGAGGTTTGATTTATATGACTAGATCAAACTTCATAGTTTTAAATTTTTTTGTATACTGAGTTTGGCCACCCTGCCACCCTTTGACATGCTTTGTATTTCTTCCCCTTCTGTAGATGTTATAGGTATTGTGGTTAAGAGAGGGGAGTTTGAGTGGAGGTGAGTGCGTGGGCAGTTAAGTCGCTGTTGGTTTTTTGTGGTCGAGGACGCACAGTGAGTGGAACACGTTATTCTTCTAAATTTTCACATTCTTTATGCAGGGAAATGAAGACACAATTTGCTGTTTTGTTTTGTAGGTAGCAAACGATGACAGTTGAACTCTAGGGTGAGAGTGCAAGTCAGGCTTGGTATGACTTCCAGAGTTACATCAATATGAACACAGTGGTGGTCTTTGTTTAGTTTGGTCTGGTTCAGGAGGAGGGATGTATGCGTGTATCCTTAATTTATCACGTGTTTTTTATGAATGGTTAGTTTTTTTTATTGATAATTCATTCTGTTCCCTATGCCAGTAGAGGTGTCCATGACACCTATTTGCTACAAGGGTTTACTGGAATCCTAACTTCAGCCAGATCATCCCAGCAAGGAATCGGCTGCTACATTATGAGACCAGTTTCGAGATTGACGGCCCTTGAAGTTTTCGTCATTTTTAAGTTTATGTAAATCATGAGAGTAGGTCCTGTAGTATTGTATTCCATTATGGTAACAATGTATAGAAATGATTCGGGTCAGGATAATAGATGACTCTTGTAATATTGTATTCAATTATGGCATAATGTAGTAATTGGAACGAGTCATTGATTCCATTCACAAACTGCACTCCATGATTGTACTTAAACCGCTTAACTTTTTCAGTTTTGATCAATTTGAATGAGCCCTGTCATCCATTCGGATGGCATGACCATCCTCAGCGTATTCGATTGTGAACTATAAAGAACCAGAAAAGCTTAAGAATGGAAGGCTCATTCGAATGCATGAACCATGTATTTCAAATGAAAGCTTGCCCTGTCCTTTTCATGTCATCGTCTGATCAGAATGTGCACTCCATTCGAATGAGCCTTGTCGTCCATTCGGATGGCATGACCATCCTCAGCGTATTTGATTGTGAACTCCACATAACTAGAAAAACTTAAGAATGGAAGGCTCATTCGAATGATATTTTTTGTCCATTCGAATGAATCTCCCATCTTCCCCTTATCCGAATGCGTTACCGCTATATGAGAAGGGATTTTGAATGAATCATTCGAATGCAAGAAGGACACATTCGAATGAAACACTAAAGATGAGTCGTAAAACGTAGGAGGAAAACATGGTATTCATCTGAATAAGTGGCCGTATATCATTTGACTATGGACGGGCGTATCTGTTACTTTTCATTAGGGCTTCGCTTGGTCATTCGATTGATACAGTAACACATCCAATTGATTTTTGAATCTCAAACGCAACAGTTGAATCCTGTGTAATCCATCCTACAACTCCCTAAACCGTCTCATTCCCGCTGTTGGTTGAAGTTTGAAACTGTCATCCGTCTTGTTCGAAACCTCAATCGGTGTTCAGCATTAATCTTTCCGCCACAATGGTGCGAGTAAAGCTACCAGGTGTCCCGAGTACTATTGAACATGAAAGCACATCAAACCCCTCCACAAGTTCTGCTCCGATGAAAGGGAAGCACCGTAGACCTAAGGTTCGAGATGATATGCCTGTGGGGAAACCCATTACCATCAACGAGCGGCCTGCCCCACAGCAGAAGAAGAAAGATACACCCAGAGGGAAGGGAAAGAAAGTGGTCATTGCATCGCCACCTCGGTCCCTAGTTGAAGAAGGCAGTCACACCATTATCCAAACTCGTCATTAGGCTCAGAAGGTAGCTGAAAAAGTTGGTATGGACATCCTGATGAAACAGCAAGTTACACATGGTGGGCCAACATCTGAAGAGGAACAGGGACCATCAAAAGAAGCAGTGGAAATGGATGCGGGGCAATCAAGGAATGATGACACTCATTCTCCATTGGAGAAGGGGCCATGGAATGAAGTCCGCCCAGTACAACAACAATCATCATCTGTGGCTGTCCAATCAGATGCTCCATCCTCATCACAGAAGGAACAACAGTCAAAAGTTCCATCCAGTAATACGACCTCCACAGGTTCAGAGTTGAGTCCTCCAGACGGGTTTATCAGTGCACCCTTCATACCTTTAGATAAGGAAAATTTTGAGTCTCATTTTGCAAACAGGAAAATATCACCTGCTATTTATATTGACTTGGAGTTTTTGAAAAAAGAATTTAATTTGGATCTATATGAATATCTTGGCCAATATCAACCTTGGATTGAGAATAACCTCTCATACAGTCCAATTGCTGTTAGACACTTCTACAATAACTTAGGATTGGTGGAACTTACTGACGATGTGGGTGAATTGATAGAGGATAAGGTGGAAATTGAGGTCAAGGGTAAAAAATTTGAAATTTCTGCCGCTAACATCAATGAGTGGCTTGGGATTGTTAATCCTCCAAAAGATGGTTTTGTAGAGAGAACTGCAAAACAAACGTTGGATATCCTCAAACCCAAGGGAGACCCTAAAGGCTTAAACTTCAAACCTGCTGCAATGAGTGAGAAGCACAGGATCCTCTGGTACATATATACAAGAGCTATAGTCAACAAAGCAAATAATTTCACATGTTTTGGTAGGAAGGACTATGGTTTCTTTGCATCAATCGTCGCAAAGGATACAAGGAATGTTGGAGCTGTTATCTTCAATGAGATCAATATGTTCAGAAAATATTTAGCTAGCCCACGGTATTTTGCAGCAATGCCATTTCCTCATCTAATTTCATTGTTTCTGAGGGAAAACAAAATTTGGTACCTAGATCCAGAAGACCAAATAATTCGGGTATCGAGGTTTGGCGGCACACAATTGGCAAGAATGGGTATCATGATTGCGACAAAAGATGGAGATAAGGAAGCCACACTCCATAAGAAAAGGAAAAAGCCTGAAGTTGAAACTTCAAAAATGGATGAAGTTCAATCTGTGAGGGAACCTATGCCGGAAACTACTCATACTGCATCCTTAGAGCAAATGATACAAAAAGCTGTGCAGACCTTACTTGACTCTCACACGCGGATGTTGGCTAAACATAAAAAAGAAATGGAGGCAGTAGCTTTGCTGGTGGATGCTGGTAGCAGCGCTGTCATGGACTTGATGAAAATGCAGATTGAGAAGAGTGGGGAGATTGCTGAAATATTACATAGGTTTGCGGTATTCCTGCCCACTCCTCACCCTCTTGTAGTGAATCTCCGCATCCTTGTTCTTCCCAACGGCAGTCTCAATCTCCCTCACATCGTTGTGAAGCACACCCATAAGAGCAACGTCATCACAGTCAACCACAACCTCTACCTCCATCTCATCCCGCTGAACCACAGCCTCAAGCGGCTTCCCAGCCTAGTGAATCAAACCTTCAACCTCATCCATTCACTCATGACCTATCTCCAAAGTTGCCCTCCCCACCTCTATCTTCAGACTGTCCATCTCCTTCACAGCCATCGCAGCCTTCAGTAGCTGCTACTCCAAATGCATCAACCACTTCTCCATTTACCACACCTATTTGCGCTATTCTGCGTCAGACTGATCTTATCATTGATTAGGTTCTGACTTCTTTACGAGAAGATGTGACCAACAATCCTCCTCCTCCTCCACAAAGACATCAGGCAGTCCCTTCTCTACCCTCAATCTCAACATTTGCAGCTGATGATGAGAAAGTGGCGAAGGATACAACACATGGTCAATAGCATATGACAGTTGTCCATTTTGTACTGACTTGCAGGAATTGTGCATACCATTTTGAAGCTAATGGTTTCTTGTTTAAAGCAAATTTGCATATATACTGTATATGTTGGTGTCATACATGGATTTTCATGTGATATGCTATGAATTATCATGCTCTGTCCTTTTAATGCAAGCCTAAAAATATGGAATTATTATGCTTGGAATGAATTATCCAAATATGGAGTGGACATAACAGAAGCAATTGTTTAATTTTCAGTCAACGCCTACACCGCATTAGAATGAGGCATGCTGTCCATTGGAATGCAGTTCCCATCTTCATCATATTCGAATCGCGTTCGCATATTCGGTATATGGGAATGTACCCAGGGGAACAAATCGAACATCATTCGAATGAGGCCCATGCTCATCCGAATGCATTTCCCATCTTCATCATATTTGATTCTACACTCTCCATAAAACGGGGAACAATTGAAACATCATTCGAATGAGCCAGGTAGTCATTAGAATGGATGGTTACTTTTCCCAATATCGTGCACTCAAAATGTACACTCCATTCTAATGCGCTCCCTATCCATTCGAATCACGTTCGCATTTTCGGTATATGGGAACGTACCCGGGGGGAACAAATCAAACATCATTCGAATGAGGTCCATGCTCATCCGAATGCATATTCACATTTTCGCACACTGTCCACCCAAACTGGACACTGCATTCGAATGCGGCCTGCTATTCATTCGAATGCATTTCCCATCTTCATCATATTCGATTGTCCACTCCCGATTAAATGAGGAGCAGTGGAAGCAAAATTTGAATGAACCCATGCTATTTCGAATTAATGGTTCTTGTGTTTGAAGATTGTGCACACAACCACTCCATTCAAATGATCCCTGTTGTACATTCGAATGCATAAAAATTCGTCATAAAACTCAACTTATCTGTTTGGTGAAATATAATTTGTACTGCAGAGTTCATTTGGAGTCTTATGTCTGATTCAAATGTTTCACCACACTTCCAGTGAATAATGTACACATCACAGTAATGTCTTTGGGTTATTTAAAGGTGCGCTGCTATATTGGGAAGATTATGTTCCATGTTATAATCAGTTATATGAACCATTGCAATTCGGAGCGAAACATTGCGTCAATATGCATAAACAACAACAAAACAATGTATCAAATTCAGTTGCCATAACAAAAGAAATCATTACACACTGTCGTCACGCACCACCAGGCCATACGGTAAGGCACTTTTGTCAGAATTTTCTTCGTTTACGTTCGCTGGCCCTTGGCTTCTCTTGATGGGACAGACGCATCAAAGCATCATTAATGGTCTCATTTCTAGGATGGTTCACTAGCCACCATAAAAGGTTCCATCGGAAGTTTGCAACTTGTTCCTGCATATATGCAAAACGTTAGACAAAAGTACCAACAAACATTAATTTTGGATCATTACACAATTATGCAGTGAGGCTTATATACATTTGTGTACTCAAGTGTGGTTGTCGGATGCCAATTGCTCAACCATATCAACACATGAACACCACAATCCCTCCTAAAAATATCAGTCACTTAAGTCAATCAGCTAGAAATATGAAATGGCCGAAGTTAAGAATTTGGGTTTCAACACTCACAGATTTCCTTGCTAAGGCATGGATGGGTGGATGATGTCACTCATTTTCTGCTTGCCAAGAAGTATTAGCCTCACTAATCCGATGATTTGATGAAAACGATCTCTCTACATAAAAACCACAACTCCATATAAGTCTGATATGCAACTTGAATTTTTCGTGAGTAAATATGTGCAAAGATAAATCACATACGCAAGCATTGACAACAAATGAGTAGTTGTCAATTACACCCTTTTTCCTACTCTTCTTCTTCACCTCCACATTTTGATTCATTGAGTCCAGCACATAGAACCTCATAGTTTTTGGCTCCAGCACAAAACAGAACCAGTGGTGATCGAGAAGTGCAGGTCCAAAAATCAAATCACAATCTGCTATGTTGTGACCTGTGTTCAGGCAAAATTTGCGCCTTGTGCTTTGAACCTGTCCACTTCAATGGGTCCATAAGCATTTTCAATTGCAACATAAGAGATAACCATTAAATCAGTCACACTAACTATTGTTATATTGTTATACTTATTAACGAAACAGGTTTTGGTCAGCTAACCATAAAGTCCGCATCAAAAATGTGCCTCCTCACTTGTCCAGCCGCCTTTTGATCAGCTATTAGTGTCTTACAAACAAGTGACATCACACGGTTACTCACTTTGTGTACTCTACCCAATGAATACAGCTCCTCCTTAGTGACATATTCATCATCCATGCTCACGAAGACCCTGTTAAAAGGGGTAGTACTATGTTAGATGCAAATGGGTATTACCAAATGAAGTGTTTGGAATTCTATAATCCACTAGGGACTATGACAGTAACGAGGCTTACTTGTCTCCCTCACTACATGGAGGCATGGAGGAAATGAGCTTGAAATAGGTATCCTTCTCATCTGGTGCTTTCTTTATCCTCTGCACCTCCTTGACCAGGACCCATGGAGAGGGAACAGTTGGTTTCTTCATCCTACTAGATCTACGTAACACTCTCCCCTTCTCAACTTCCTCATCCTCCATAGCCCAATTTCCCGCTCTTTCATGGTGTGAAGAAACGCTAATGTGGGATGCACTTAATGTGTGTGTTTCCTTCTTACCAGTCTGACCCTCCTCTTCAACTGATTCTGCTTCTTCTTCATCTGTACCATCCGTTGCTTCATTCACCTCCATTTCCTCGTACCCCTCATTTCTATCCCGATCCCTACTGAGCTGATACTTGATCAACTCGTCCTCAATAACATTAACAAGGCATCCATGCAACTCCCTCAAGTCCTAGGTCACACAATTCGCATGGTTAGTCATGTTACTATGGTATGATGTGAAATTACTTGACATAGCACCAGCATTGTACATACCGGGTTCAGTTTGGCTAATGTTGTTTTGCCTTTTGTGGTATGCTTCACTTCAATCACCCTCCCTCAAAATAGGATGCCTAACTTGCTGTGCCTCTCTTTTTTTGTCAAGTCTCTTACTTTTTCATCTGTCCAAAATTGAACAGCATTGGTGTACTGATGCTCTACACTTTTGGTCAAGGGAAAGTGTTCGCAGAAGTATATCTACAACATCAATAATAGTTTATTAACAAACCGATAATAACCTAACCAACTAATAGTAATAAACTGTCACTAAAAAATGCATACTAATAATAAGTATAGGCATCCACCAACATTGCAAGCCCCTGTCGTCATTTTCCTATAAAATTTAATGTATTCTCCCATCTCCTTCCATAGATCTTTCATGACGTATTCGGCCCAATTAAAGCCACTGAAGTCATTCTTGGTGCACCACATCAGTCTCAACCTAGAAATATGCCGACTGTCAATAGGACAAATATGAACTCGAACTCTTCGTCTGTGTACAACCCATCAGTCCTTCACTATCCTCGTATATGGTACTTTGAAGAATTTCTCCTTCATCTCCTTGAAGCTGGCCTCATCTTCCTTTGCATCCATGTTGACCTCATTCCCACTGTCTGGTAGTCCAAGAAGTTGGGAGAGATCATTCACATTTATTTCTTTCGTCTTCCCTCTAATTCTTAATCTGTTTGTTGGTGGGTTGTATGCTTGAAGCAGTGCCAAAATGAGGTCGCGTGGTAGTCTAATGCATTGGACTGTAAGCAGCTTTCCTAACCCAATTCCTTCAACCCGCCTCTTCAACTCTTTATTTTGATTGACAAATTCTACCAATGACATTAGTTTCGGGAGTGAGCAATGGGTATGAAACTTATGAACAACTTTTATTCTTCGTCTAGGCGGCCTTGTCTTGTTTGCCTTCTCCTTGTACTTATTCCTCTGCTCTTCCGTCAAACCCCTCCACGCCCTTACGACCTCTTCATTTTGTTCCTTGAGGTTCCTACCTGTTGCCTTCACCTTATTCTTTTGGTAGTACTCCTTCCTGAACATGATTAACCCGTCGTTCAATTCTTTTGATCTCTTCACCAATTTCTTGCCAATCTTCGCCTTCGTGTAACTGAACCTCCAATGATGCCTCCTTACTGAACAAGATTGAGAGGCAGATTTATAAGGGATTGTGCGAGAGGGTGGGAGTTGAGGTGCGACAAATGGGGAAGCAAGTGGGAAAATGGTTCACAGAGTGAGATCGTGGTTGGAAAATGTGCCTATTCGAAACCCTAATGCAATAACGAATGACGAGAATGGACTACGGAATGACATTTATTGCTTTTTAACGCTCATTCGAATGATTATATACTTATTTGAATGAATATATTATTTCATTTAATTTCCCAACTTCAGCTTCTACGAATATGTACTCAAGATATCCGTTAAAATTTTTAATTTGTCATCCGAATAATACTTGTTATTCATTCGAATGAATGACTCATTCTCAGTTTTGCTCCATTAAAATAGACATGCAACATATACACTTCATTCGAATGTTAATTGTACCATTCAAATAAATGTCTCATCGGAGTCGAATATAGCCTCCATTCGAATTAAGTATTGAAAACTGTAGCTGTTCTCGGGAATGCTGATAAATTCATTCGCATGGGTGATAGTGGTCATTCGAATGACTCGCATATTGTCAAATTTATGTCTTCCGTATCTGGGGTCCATATTCGGATACGTTGAACATAACGAATATATTCGAATGGGTAGCAGGCCGCTTTCGATTGAAATGCTGGTGTTGTTGACTTTTACTTATCTTATTCGAATGAACCTTGTAATCCATTCGAATGTATTTCTCATCTTCACCTTATCGGAATGCGGCCTGGAAATATGAGGTGGGAATCTTCAAATATGCTTCGAATGCAGAAGGTCAGCATTTGAATCAATTGGTATAAAATGAAGAGGCAGTGAGTAAATGGGTTATTTGAACCAGCGCCACACGTGGTCCTCACAGATCCATTCCCTCTTTTCATCGTCATGATTTCTTTGATTCCTCCAATATCAGAAGATGAAAGGTTGGTTCTCATAAATTAAATTGTATTGAGATACTCTACTTCAACATGTATTCATCCTTCTAGGTACATCCCATTGGTTTGTCTTCCATCTCCATTGAATGTCTACGTTTTCAACATGCGTGGTTCGTATAACATGACATTGAATTTAGTGGTTCTGCCTATTGTGTTACATTAATGCTTCATATGTATATAACAAGCTCATTGTTTCTATAAGCGTTGTCTTTCTACCGTTATTATACCCTGCTGCTCTACCTCACTCTGTGTCAGATATGGCTCCTCCCGCAAAAAGGCTTAACGGAATCTTCCTGATGATATGAAGTCCATAGTGCTAGTTAAGGTGGATCGTGTGTTCCCTCTAACTGATGTTGATTATTATCAACACAAATCCGGCTACCCTAACGCCGTATTATACATGGACATCATTGTCTTCGACGATGAGGTAGTATTCATTCATTTATAATTTTTTTTCCAACGTATTCATTCATTTATAAGCCATGCAGTCTTTATGGAAGTACTGACTTTTGTTTGATTAACATTCACACAAGGGGAATGCATGCTCATGAGGCTGGCTGGGGATCATATTATTGATTGTTTCTGCAATCAGCTAGTGGAGGGCCGAATTTACCAGGTCCATAATTTCCTTGTCCGTAGTAGTGGTGTTGGGGTTCATCACAAATACCACATTATGCTGCTGCCCAGCACAGCTGTTACGGAGTTTGCTGCGGATGCTCCTGAACATGGATTTAGGCTCATGGATGTTGCTGCGCTCCAAAGGGAATTCTCTGCATCAGATCACCTCAGAGGTGGGCTTTCTATACGAATATAAAACTTACCATAATACTTATTTTGTAATCATCTTGCAACCCACCATTTCAATTTTTTTTATTTTTCCTCTGTCTCTAGATGTTATAGGTCTTCTGGTTAAGAAGGGGGAGTTTCAGTGGAATCGAGTTCGTGGCCAGTTAACTCGCTGTTGGTCAATTTCTGGAATCCTACGTTCAAAGAGATCTCAGAATCAAGGAATCGCCTGCTAGCTGGTGTGAGGAGTTCTTCGATTGAGGGGCCCTGAAGCTTGTTTATTTTTTTTTTCCATATGGTCCGATGCGACCTTTTCTTTTATTTGTAAATATATGGAAGCTGAACCGGGCAAGTTATGTAATACATTTCAACATTTATGAATTAAATCCAATCATTTTGTGACTCATGCATTCCTAGTCCATGTTAGCACCACTGTTATATTTTACCACATTCCGATTAGCTGAGCATAAAAAATTCATTTCTCTCCTTCACTTGGCTGTTTCTCTCATTCTGAAGTTGTATATCAGTCTATATAAAAAAAATTTCTTTCTGTCAAAACCAATATGCATTATTGTCATTTTTTACTCCATTTTTGTTATTCCTTATTCTAGTATTGTCAACGGAATTCATTCGAACGAACGAGTCATTTTAAGGTTACTTGGAGTATCAAAAATGAACTTCATTCATGCCTGTAAAGGTCGGTCCGACTGGTCGCAAACGGGAAGGCAAGGCGCCTTCCCTACCAGGTCAAGGGCTCGAACCCTGGTGAGGCACCCTGGGATTAGTCTGGTACTTTGGTGCTGGGATACCCTGAGGCAGCGATCACATCCTACTCAGAAAAAATGAACTTCATTCATTCAAATGACTCTCAAACTTAATTCGAATAAACTTTCAAAGTCAATCTCTATTATTGTTATTACCTACTCAGTTATTGTCATTTCCTATTCCATTATTGTTATTCAAATGGATATCTTATTTTCATATATCCGCCGAAATTTTTCACACTCATTCGAATGAGTGTCTTATTTTTACATATTATTCGAATGGCCTTCATTAACATTCGAATGAAATTCCCATCTTCACCTCATCCGAATATGAAGTCGAGGTAATGAGTTACATAATATAAACTTCATCCGAATGAGCTTTGGTACCATTCGAATAAATTTCTCATCGGGTCGAATATCGTCTCCACTAACAACAGTTTTGTCGTATATTCCAATAACCACTGTGGTCATTCGAATGAAAATATTATTTCCAACGCAAGTATTAGCTTTCTTTGAATCTTTCCATAGTTTTGAAAGCTACTCTTTTTTCTCATTCTTTCCATTCCTTAACTTGCACCACAGTTTCAATACATTCTGCGCAACATTTTCATCTGATTTGAAGGTTACTCATTTGGTGCTATTCTCTTCGCTTCAAAAAACATCACGATGAACGGATCAAAATTCATATCTCAGAGTTGCTGGGAAGCATCAGACAAACGCAGAAAAGTTGCGAGTGTCAGATCAATGCAAAGAATCCGGACAAACGCGAGACGCACTTGATGCCGGAGATACGCGGCGGTTGGACAACCTTGCCAGTGTCATCCAAGAAAAGCGTCAAGAACTGAGACAATTAAAACAATAAGGGCAATATGGTATTTTCGCAAAGATTTCAAAATCTCAATTTGGTCCAGGGTCCTGATTTGGGAATACGAAAATTGGAGGCCCTGAACTGTCCTTTCCCAATTTCAATGGTCTTTTTCTGGGATTTTTCCTTTTATAAAAATAATAATTTTAAATAATTTTTTAAATTTATATAAAACAGTTAATTCAAACTTATAAAAAGAACGGAGAATAACATGTAACATATTTATCCAAAAAAAAAAAACGTGTAACATAAACGCAAGGTTGTCAAAAAGGTTCTCTGGATGCTGTAAATCTCCAACCATATTTTGATGGAGCATTTAAAGCTATCATCTCTAAGATTCAGACATTGGCGCATCGAGTCAATGAATATGAATTTATGATTAAAAAAATATATTCTTTTCATAAATGATTGTCTTTCATTTTCCTATTTAAGTTTGGATGGGATCCCACCTATTCGTCTTCATCACCATGGCCAAACCAGCCTCATCCCTGAATGTTCTTGAAGTTTGCAAGGTGGCACCGCCACCAGAAACAACACCTTCCGCCGCCGCTTCGGAGACCTCCCTACCACTCACCTTCTTCGACTTAGTGTGGCTGAGATTGCCACCCGTCAAGCGCCTTTTCTTCTACGAATTACCCAACCCACCTTCCTCTTTTTTCCATTCCCTTCTTCCAAAACTCAAACAATCCCTCTCTCTCACTCTCCGCCACTTTCTTCCTCTGGCCGGAAAAATCCTATGGCCACCACATTCTCCAACACCCACCATCAGTTACGTCTCCGGCGTCGGCGTCTCCCTCACCGTTGCAGAGTCGACCGCAGACTTCTACGTCCTCACAGGTTCCGATTTCTCTGAAGCCGAAGAAAGTCGCCGGCTCGTACCCGACTTGACCGTTTCCGATGAAGAAGCTTCTATCGTGAGTTTGCAAATCAGTCTGTTCCCAAACTCCGGCTTCTCCATTGGAATAACAGCACATCATGCAGCCATGGATGGAAAATCCTCGACTTTGTTTATGAAAGCATGGGCTTATATATGCTCTAAACTCGATGAATCCTCACCAGATTCATCACTACCGGAGAATCTAAGGCCATTCTTTGACAGGTCAGTGATCAAAGACTCATCTGGCGTTGCTGAAATATTTTCAAATTATTGGTCAAAGCAAGGTGGACCAAATAACAAAAGCTTGATGTTGTGGAACACGAAGAACACCGATGATCAAGTGAAGCTCATAAGGGGTACATTTGAATTGGTCCCATCGAACATCGAAAAGCTTAAGATGTTAGCACAGTCTAAGCTGAATAATAAGACGGTTC
>QFDD01008176.1:0-11053 GCA_006871305.1 Vachellia collinsii | reverse complement strand
GATCCTCAGTTGACAAAGTAATTATGGATACTGTCATTTGATTTGATGTATTTTTGTTAATCCTATACTCTGATTTTACCTTAGGCTGTTACTTTCTTTTTAATCTGGTCCTTACAAAATTGTATCGATCCTAAATTATATGGATTTTTCATAAATTTGGTTGATATTATATAAATTTTTAATCTGCGGAAACTTCTAAAAATCTTGTTTTTATAGATTTTACTACTTTCGGTCCTTTTTTTTTTTTTATCCATAACTACCACTTTTGGTACTTGATATAGGAGCCATATAATTAATTTATACATGTTAAAAAAAATTAATGAAATTAGCTTTTCTTATCAGATGTTTGTTGGTTTTCTCAAGGTAGTTTGTTTAACTGTGTTTTGAAAATATTTCTAGTTGATTCGTGCAATCAATAAGAATATTTTAAAGAAAACATCATAAATTCAAAAGACAAATTGTACAAAGGTTTTACATGTAGGATGTAGGATGTAGGATGAAAGTGAATTCTTTGTTTAGCTTCTATGTTTAGGATAGGATCACAAACTTCTGCAAAATCCTGTCAGTTTGCTCACCTCCCACCACATTTTTGTATGTTATTCTCCCTTAGTTCGGGGCAACCAGGAGAAATGTTTCAGGAACTTTGAATATGGAGAGGGAAATGACTGAGTCATGATGGAAATATTTCTTCACATTCAAGCCGACAGGAAGGAACATCATTGTGTCTTGTACTTTTATTTATTCTTACATTCTACACATTTTAAGATCGTTTGTTTCGTTTTTTTAGCATTTCAGAGTCTTAATTTTTAGGTCGGACCTTGTTCTCTAGGTTGTTTTCATTTAGGCAAGAGATATGGAAACTCATGTTAATTAGACCATAACCTGCAAAGCTTTGAATCAAGTTTGTATTTTAAAAAAATTTCACATTTTATCAGCCAGCTAGCTTAATTAATTTAAATAACAAGCAAGCATTCTACCACTCAGTAATGATGGGGGAAAATTACTCTTGCCTGTCAGTATTTTTGCATAATAAAAATGTAAAATCATATATGGCCCATGCAGGTCTCGAACCTGCGACCTGGCGTTATTAGCACAACGCTCTAACCAACTGAGCTAATAGGCCAATTGTTTACCAAATTTTCTACACATTATTAATCTCACGTAATATGTGTACCTTTTAACAACATGAACAGTACATCAGTTTCATTCTTATGAAAAAAAATTGGAAATCAAAGTTTGACATGCTATATAATTGCAATACATACGTACAGTACCTGCCTACTCGACTCTTCAGAAAAGAGTCTTCAAATCCAGTAATCAGCGTTTTCACAGGCTTGAACGAAAATGCATAAAAAACATCTTTACGGATGAAGTACGAAATTTTGATAAAAGGTTCCCCGAATGTGCATACAGATGGATTTTTCTCTGTTACATAAGAAAAATATTGAACTTAAACGTCCACCCACACTTTATTCCACTCCTATCATCTAAGTCAGGACAAGTAGATTTAATCATGTCACAAATGTGTACATAAAAGTTAACATACATCCAATGATCATTTTACATTAATTAAAATTAGGGAAGCTTACATGGTCTCAAATCTCAATACCTGAATTGCAAAATACAATGTCATAATGACGAGCCCTAATTGATGAATGTGTTTCATCCTCTGAATTTCCAAAAACTTCTTTTTCTTCATCTCACTGATATCTCAACACGTACGGCTTTTTGCTTAACTCGGATCTTCTCATTACATCCCCCATAGAAAGTTTGTATTTACAACCTCGAGAAAACAACCATTAAGAAAGAGGCTTAGCGTTGAACCATTTTCACTATCTTCCTAGTTGTTGTATCTCAAGATTCAAGAGAGGTTAAAGGGGTTTTCATTCCTCAAGTTGAGAAAACAAACATGCTCAGTCCTGATTTATGACACTGTCTCACTCCTCAGGATTTAACAAGAGGGTGATAGAAACAAAAGGCTGAAAATCAGTCAGAATTTTTGATCACCGCCTAGCTCTTTCAGTTGATTAGACATTATAGAATACATACAAAAATATAGAAAATAATCATACAATAGGTATGATATCAAGGAGTAGAAAACCCGTTAACATTTACAACGACTTTCCCCAGCAACTTGGGTCAGGTGCTGCTAATTCCAAGTCAAGCCAATCAATACCCAGCAACTTGAGAAATTGCAGGATAGTTCGTAGCCTCTTCTCCAACGGCTGCCTGAATTTCAAACTCTATGCAGAGCTTCATTTTATCATAACCCGATGTTCCATAAGAAATTTTAGGCGTTGAGTCGACCACAGAATAATTCAAATAATTATTATAGCGTATATTTTCGTAAGCTACAATCTCTGGAAAAGAAACTGACGAAAATTCACCATTCGGGTTGGAATCAAAGGGTCACTATAAGAGATACAAAATAATCATTCTATTCATCCTCCTGGCTGCGTAGTCTAGCTGTTCTGTTGGTCACAACAACATCAAGTTGGGCAGCTCTCTCAACTATTTCCTTTCTCTTCCTTGTGGACACATTGTGTGCAATCTCGGCACAATAAGTCCTGAATAAGAGAGAAATTAAATAGAATCAGTATCTATTTTGTTGCCAACCATTAACAAAAATATGGTGCACAGAAGTGATGAATTGGACCTGTTGTGCATCATAAGAAGTTCCAACTCTTGGACGTTGTTCACAACAAATTTCTTGAAACCATTTGGGAGATAGTGCCTAGTCTTCTTGTCTGAACCATAACCAATGTTTGGCATCAACGTGCATCCTTTGAACTTTCTCCTGACGCGTGAATCAATGCCCTTCGGCCTGCGCCAGCTTTCCTGTTGCAAATAATTTAAAACAACAAGGGTTTCAATAACAGCTCAAGAGGCATTACACCAAAATGCACAATCATGACTGAAGCTAACCAAACGTGGTGCATAGATTAATTTTTCACATCCCCTATTATAAATATGTTCACAGGTATATAGTAACAGTACGCTGAGAGTATAAGCAAGCAAACTGTGTCGCAAGGCCTGTAAGAAATCTTTATATGCCCTTTAAACGAAATGTCCAGATACAGGAATAACCAAAAGTCTGGACATCAGATACCATGGGCAAATACAAATGATATTTAAACATACAATCAAAACAGAAAACTAAAAACAATTGGCATGCAACTTCAGCCGAAAGATGGTGATTTTTTGGTCTAATAATCATAGATTAGTCAGAAATTTGGACAAAATTTGCATCATCAGTTGCATGAGACAATTATACATACCAAATAATTTATAGGAAAATGTTAGATGTATCCTAACTACAAAAGAATTAGCAAGAGATCAGATGGTAGTGCATGTTAGATATTCATCATTCTGCTACAGAATTGATGGGTATACATCATCATATCTCTTCGCATTATCATAACGATCAGATTTCAAATAAAAAAACCACAAAACAGAAGGATACAAAATGCTGAAATACATATGAATACATGTTCATAATATCGTTTTGTTAACGGTCATTAGGGGATCAGACAGTAAATATCACCACACTGCACCAAAAGTGCACATAAGACTGGGTGTCATGTCAAAAATTATCATCAAATCCCCTAGACCAAAAAAAAAAACGAATTTACGAATGAATGATTTATTAATTAAATGGTTCAATTTAAACAAGAAAAGGCTTTACAGTAGATAGTTGGGATCAGATAGTCGATCATTCACCATGCATCAAAATAGCAGGTAAGACTGGGTGTCAACAACGTATCCTCACGTCCCATCCCAGAGCAAAACAAAGCATTTACAAATGAGCAAGGGAAGAGTACATGAAAAAGATGGACTTTCCAGTAACATTGACAAAAGGAGGGGGAAGCTTGATACTACAACATATTGAAGAACATTGTAGCCAATACGATGGCCAGAAAACGTTGGAATAAAATGTTAGAATCAGATAAAAAATGTCAATCACCATCTTGCACCATGTGGTGCAAATTAAGACTGGGGCGACAAAAACTATCATCATTTCCTTATAAATTCCTCTACGAAGATATCAAATTCAAACGATCCAAGTTAAAAAAGAATGCAACAGAGAAATGCTCTACCTAAGAATCCCGATAAGTCACTCATACAAAATGTCTAACCTTTAACATATACCACACCCATAAGGAAGAGAAGACATTCCAATACCTTAACAGAGATCTTGCGGTCGCTCTGAGGTCTCTTGAACTTCTTGACCCTCTTCTTTACGATCTTCTTTGAAAGAAGCGGCACGGCCATTTTCGCTTACCTGTTTCTTCGAAAGGGCAAAACAACAACAATCAAGGTTCAAAGACATCGAAATATAGAAAAGAAAAAAAACATATTCAAATCTATTTCTACGGAGACAAGTTGAATACAGAGGGAAGAAAGAAGCTAAGAGAAATTACGAGCAGGAAAAACTAAAAGAGGCAGACGCTCACCGTGGATTAGGGTTTGTATCACCCCCGAGCTTCGAGTTTGTGTGAAGCTTCAGGACCTGTTTATATAAGCGGATGGAACCATAAATTGCGGCTAGGGTTTCTTATGTGACTTGGGTTCAGTAAACAGTTTCAGGAGGGCTGTTTGGAAGTGCCGCTCCGCTATCCGCACCCGTTTAAGAATTTTCTTTTCTTTTATTTTTTAAGTATGTTTTTTATGAGAACTGTGAAAAGAATTACAAACAAGAAAACAAATCAATGCACATCTATTCTCAACCACCAACCACAAAATCCCTTTTGAGGTGAGTTCAAGAATTTTCTTAATCTTAGGTCGATCAAATCCATGTGTAATATACTCGGGGAAAAATAAAAGAAATAAAAAATATTCATCTTGCAATTTTGGGATGAAATAATAACTAAAAATTATAAAATAATATATAATTTTGGTTTTTTATATAATATGATGATCAATTCTTTCTGTTTGGGCAAATTATATTTTTTTTATTGTAAACAATATGATATGGGGTGTGACGACTTCACAAGGTAATATGTACATTTGAGTGCTTCGCTATGATTATGGATAATCTCAATATCCCAACTATAACAAAAGTATAGATATAATCTCACAAATCAAATCATTCAATGGGTTTGTTGCACCACAGTCTATCATGATAAGGCGAAGTGCATCCATCAAATCTGTAAATATTTTAATCTTCATAAAACTATTGTTCCGACATATGATAGGGCCTTTATAGATAGTCTAAAGCTTTGCAGCTATAGACAAAGCATAAAGCCCATCATTCACGCACCTATGTCATCATGCACAAGTAGCATGTCTCTAGTAAGTTACAAAACCATCAACATCTATTCGTACAAAACCAACAAAATGGGGGAAGCCAAGTGCTATTTGATATATCATTGGTTTGGAGGATTTGGTGTTTGAAGTGTCCAGCCTCCACTCGCTTCATGAGTTGAAAAATACATTTGTGGACTAGCTCTTTAGGTTGGTCTTAGTTTCCTACAAACATTTTGTTACATTTGTTCTACCATAGCACCCAGCAAATAAGACTAAAGACTCTATTCCAAGGCCACCTAAATAGCTTCCTTGAATTGGGTTCATTGGTCATATTCCAATTCAACCACACTTCCAAATCACCACTAAAAACCATAGAAAACTAGTTAGGGTTAAATAAAGATAACCACAATCTATTGGTAATTTCACAATCTCTTTGACATTATATCTTATAACCCTCAAATTGAAGGGTCTTTAGTAGATATTCTATATAAACTCCAATTACATTATTATATTGTTTAATGTATTAGTAACTCCTTAGATTAGTGATGATACTGTAAACTAAACCTTGATCCACACGTGGAATGATAAATGCTTCATTGCTTCCTCTCAATTTCTTGTCCTACCATTCTTCTCTTCTATAATCAAACTTTCCCATTTTGATAACATTTTTGTAATTTAAGTTCAAGAGAAGGGGTTAGATTTATGAATGATTTGGCATAAAAAATATGAACAATTTTTTTAAAGAAATTAAATCCTAATTTATATATCTATAATTTAAATACATTTTAGATTAAAATATAATAAATAAATATTTTAAGTTAATATATAACAATTATTTGCAAAAAAAAAAAAGTTCAAGAGACATTTCTAATTTTCTCAGGAGAATGAAATCTTATTTTAGACAGAATTAAACTTATGTATTATTATTACATCATTACTAACTATTGAATGAAAAATTATACCATATCAAAATTTGGCATAAAAAAATTGCATTATCATCATAACATAATTTACTTAAATATTTAACTTTAAAAATATAAATAACTACTCCTATTATATTTCATTTTTAGGTGCACTATATTAATTCCAGGTGCATTTTCTAAAGTTTTGATACTTGTCAAATGAGGCTTAATGCTTTCTTGGATAAACTTATTTTAAATAATTTTGTATGGTGCAAATTAAATAAGAGAGGAGTTTCATTTAGTAAAGAATAAAAGTGATTTTTGGTAGCTAAACCAAACACTCCTAAGTAACTCAAACCATCAATGGATTATATCAATAAAATGAACTCTTTTTTAGACTGTTGCGGATACATCCAATCTTGTTTTACGTTTTACATCTGTGACTTTACAGTCTATGCATAGACCAGAAATATTTATCAACTATTCTCTAATTTCTAATACACAAACCTTATGTAATGAACATACATCCAAGGCACTATAAATACTGCAACTGAACTCATGTGAATTGGGGGTGGAGGATGTGACAGTAACCCAATCTTTGTCGACCTTCTCAACAAAGGAATTTGCCTTTGAGACTGCATTGAAGTGGAGATTGTTGATCTGCTTCATCAGCTCCTTCATAAATTCCATTGACAATATGATGTCTATATTTTTGTGTGAATCGGCCCCGGCCGGAGAAGTTTGGATCCCGACATTGGCTTCACGTGAATTCATGAACCCAAGAAGCAGCGAGTCTCCACCGGCATTTCTTTCTCTAGGGCAGCATATCTGCAAAAATGTACAGCACCAATGAATCAGTTTATTTTTTACAAAAGTATATATGGCACACTTCATTCAACTCAGTCAAATCTACTATGTGAAACCATCAAATAAACAAAAGCAGATATAGGATATCAAACACGAGCCTTGTCCCATTCAGTGGGGTTAGTTACAAAGATCTTACGGCGCCATTATACTTTATGAACAATTTCTGGATATATCATTAATAAAAGGTCTCATTCAATAACTTTATTGAAAATATCTAGAATAACAACTACTGAGAAAGAATGACTAAGAAATTCTAAATAAATTGTCTGCATGAGTAGAGGAAAAATTAATTTCAAAGCAAAGTTGACCTCTAACTATAACAACGGTAAATCCAGGCATGTCCAAAATTAGAAAGAAGGAAAGGCCAAAAATTTACTAAGACATCCTATATATTAACATCCAATCATCATTAACCTACTCAAGTTCAGGGCACTAAGCACTGGAGGCTTTAGCATTCAGTAACATGACAGGCAGTGCGAGTAGTTGCAGCAGATCAAAAACTAGAAACCCTCATGAAAGTTCCTTGCTTTAGGGTTATGCATCAAAACGTGAAAAGACAAACAAAAAGGAAAAAGCAACAACATCAATGCAGAGAGTAGTAAACAAGAATCTAACCTCGATGTATTCAACACCCATATTACTAAGATTATCTACTATGCCATGTGATGAAAACAAGCTGATAACTCCTCCGGATCCAACAGGAGATTGGAGTATTTCCCAAGGTGACTTCATTAAAATTTTATGCTTGCTCTGTCCTTCTGGCAAACTGCTGACAACCGGCAGCTTCTCTTCCTCCAAAAACCATACCTACAGTAGTGTGATAAGATATGTAATCAGTAATCACCCATGAAGCTCTCATTAGATAAGAATACAATTGATATTATATAATTTGAGACGCAATATGAGGAGAAATATGACTAAATTTATACGAAGGAGGAAATATTTGAATCAAAACCAAGCCAATTATTGACAAGGCAATGCATAATATAAGGAAGATCTTAGGCAAGCTGAGAACCTTTTCAGAGTCAAATGCAAAGTAACTGTTTCTTGAAAACAAATTTCTTAAAGACACAATTTCTTGGGTTGAGCAAACCAAAATTAAAGGCACAGAAGCACGATCTTCCACCTGAAACAAACACAAATCTATTAGATGCAACAAAAATCATTACTCTTATTTATGAATATGATACTTTAGTGTTTCACTTCAGAAAGTCACAGTCAAACAATATCTCAGAAATCAGCTTTCCTGATATCAATTTTAATGATATGAACGGAGGAATTTTCATCAGAGAGTTCAAAACCTTTACAAAGTTTTCATCAGAGAGTAGCTTCTGAAGGAGGGGAACTGATGAATTCTCAGTTGCTTCATCTGAAGTAGTACCCGGGTCACAAATGCACCCCCAGTTCTCCTTTTCATTTAAAAGCAAGACAATAGCCATTTTCCCCTCAGATATGAGATGAAGTCCCTTCTCATGCATGGTGATATTCTCGCCCAACTTTTCTCTACTTTCATTGAAGAGAGATTCCTTTGTTATTTGTTTAGTACTTACAAGATTTGCTTCCAAACTACCAACCAACTCAGCTACTTCCCATCTGGTTTAGTAAAGGTAAAACTTAAGTAACTGCATGGCAAAAAATTACAAGTGGGAATGTGGGACAAATTAAAAAGGAGAGCATCCTTGGCATTCAACAGACATTCATAATTATCATTCACTAAAAAAGTTTCTATATGTCATGGTGAACTCTCACATTATTTTTCAAAGTCTTGTATGCATCAAATGATAAAATAATTAAGGCAACAATAGATTATTCTCATAATAAAACAATTTCTCTTTTTCCATTTTGTGGGATTGACAGGGGAGTTGGAAGAACATCATGATATCAGTTCAACTAACTTACCTCTTGGGTGGTTTCTCAATATGTTGTAAAGCATTCTGAAGCAATTTAGAGTTTACAGAAACAATCTGATCAGCAAGCAATCTCCCTTGTTCTTTTTCTCCATATCTAAATCCATGGAATACATGTTGTTGCTCCATTTCACACAGTTTCTTTTTCGCAGCAATGAGACGCTTTTGAAACTTCTTCCTTTCTTTCCATTCCTGAAATATACCGAAAAATGAACAACCAATAAAGTCATACTGAAAAGCTCAAGGTCCCTAAAAGTAGTAAATTAAAGGTAGAGTCAAAAGAGTATGCCTCACAAGTTGGCGCCTTTCTTTTTTGGACCTCTCATCAGATCGTAAGTTTAGCTCAAGGAGTCCCTTTGGTGGTGTAATATGCATTTCTCTTCTTGTCATGTCAACATCTGGTACAATTGCTTCTACAAAAGGTACCCAAACAAGCTGATTGGACGCTTCTTCTTCTGCTTCTGCTGACCTGGACTTACCACTTTTGTGAAGTATATCAAAAGAAGAATCGAGCAAAACTTGCAGTAGATCATTGGCTCCACTATTGAAAACATTAACGACAGTTCCCAAGGGTTCACCACTTCCCTAATAAGGAGTATGGTCAGCGTTGAATAATATGCTTCAAGGCCTTAATTTGCCAAAAAAAAATACAAAATTTCAATTTAAACACTATTTTACAGATCTATAATGTCTTAATTTCAAGGTTAGCATTACTGACTCCTTTCTAATTTTGTTTAAATATAATGAGCTCCAAGAAAAGATTGTTTAGAAAAGAAGCAAGCATATGATAAGAAGCAATGCAACCACATATGTCTGAATATACAAAACATAAGATTCATGACAAGCCCAAACCTTCATGAAAACTTTCATGCCAACGAGATCATTTGTGTAGAATTCACCTTCCTCTAACTCTGGCCTGTCATCTTTTGTGACAAGCAAGGTGGAGCCAATAAGCATCTTAGCCTGCAATATATATTGATGAGTGAATGTAAACAAAGAGGAATATTATATGACTAACCAAGCAATGACGAAATCAGAAATTTGAAACTTCCAACAGAAAGCATATAAGACAAGAGATCTCCGAATATAGGGCATTGCAATCCTTTCAGAGGATAATTAACAAATGGGCAGTGCATGAGCTATTGAAGATTATAAAATGAGAAGATTTGAAACAACACACTCTCGGCAAGTACCTGCTCCACAGTGTCAATTCCTCTGAATTTAAGTATCCAACTCTTCTGTCCCGGGTGCTCTCTTCCTTCCTCCAGTTCAACTTCTTGAATCATTTCTCCTCCAGAAACGTTCTGCTTCAACCATCTTCTCCCAGGCTACAATAATCAGTTACCCTCCAATTTTGTCATGTCCAGTAACGTACAATGAAAATTTCAAAATACAACAGATTGCTAGACAACAATTAATGAAAGTTTTACTTTTGAAAACCGCAATTCAGGAAAATCAGTGTTTGGCTTTAAACGAATTTCCCCTTGAAGACCATGAACGCTGGAGATGTATCCAATGTCTACATATCCTGATCCAGTATTGCTGGTTTCAACAATCTCGTCAGTAGCTGTAAGTTGAATGCAAAAACATGTCAGTCTAGTTTGAAAAGTTAGAAGAATGAATTTCAAAAGAAAATAACTAACAACACACACAGATCACAAAAAAAAAAACCTGCAGCTCCATCCCCATCAATAATTAATTAACATTTATAAATACACTATTCACACATTTAATACATGGATATATTCACTTGTAAATATTTCATAGTGCTCATTATCAATAATGTACAACTATTTACCATCAAAAGGCAGAGAGGATCAGAGGGCTGCTTGTATCACAGTGGACAAAATCAACTACAACAATTACCACTCAAGCAAATTAGAAGAATGAGCAAAACTTTATTTTGGCCCTCCAAATATTACTTTAGTGTCAATTAGCTCCATCAAAAAGGATTTTTTTTAATCATTTTATCATGTAAAGTCTCTGCTTTTATCTCCACGATTTTAAAGTACAAGAATGATCCTATAAAATATTCTAGAGAGAAACAAATATTCTATATCTATGAGGAAGCCAATTGATACAGAGGCAGCCGAAACGGGGTTTTCCTCGAGAGAAAACTCACTACAACCG